>JACEFZ010016997.1:0-150000 GCA_014155875.1 Cepaea nemoralis | reverse complement strand
GATGATTGATGTCTCGGTTATCTACAAGACTCAGAAATCAGCCCATCAATCAGGAGACGAGTTTTATGACTACATGCTAAGTGACATGTACATACCAGGTGACCAACTGAAAAAAAAACCAACCTACCCAGACAAGGATGTGAAGAAATACAGATACAACATACATTGTGTATAAGTCTGTATGTGAAAATAAAAGATTGTGATGATACTATGTATACCACTTCATTTCACATCAACCATTTCATATAATGACATTATGCGATGTTATTCTTTAAAAATGTACTGAAATACTGTAAAATGTACTGAAATACTGTAAAATAAACATGCATATATTATAATTATGGCTTGGTTGTTGAATATTTTTAGTGTTTACGTGTATATAGTTGTCATGTGATGAGAGAATGATACATATTGGTGACAAATTCAAGAAATATTTCAACAAAACTAAGGAAACGGGATACCCAAAGTATGAAAAACTGTTGACCATAGTCTGAAATATCTCAACCAAAATTATGAAAAGTAGGAAACTTTGCGACACCTAGGAAAATCTATTACCCAAAAAGAAAATTTTTTTTGGCCACCTTTCAATCAAATTTATGAAAAGTAGGAAAAATGTGTTAACCAAATGGTAAAAATCTTGGCCAAGTAAGAAAATGTGTTAAACAAATATGGAATGGTTAACCACAATTTGAAACCAAACTGATAAAAAGCTCACTCAAACATATGAAAAGTAGGAAAATTTGTTTACCAAACATGAAAAGTTTGGACAACTTTCACCAAACTTATGAAAAAGTGGGAAATTTTGTTGTCCAGATGTGAAAAGTTTCCCCCAAATTTCACTCAAACTTAAGAAGAGTAGGAAACTTCGTTAACCAAAATGGCAAAAATCTCGGCCAAGTAAGAAAATCTGTTAACCAAATGTGAAAAGGTTAGCCAAATTTCAAACCAAACATATAAAAATTTCAGTCAAATATATGGAAAGTAGGAAAATTTGTTAACCAAACATGAAAAGCTTGGCCAAATTTCACCCAAACTTATGAAAAGTTGGGAAACACAAACATATAAGTATAAAATATAGAAATTCTAAAAACGTAAATCAAGATGCCTTTTTACAAAATTTTCTCAACTCATCTCTGGACTATGTTTACCAGCTTCTTAATTTCTTTCTTATAAGTGTATTTGATAAGCATGTTCCATTTAAGGAAGTTCTTGTTAAACATCACACTAAGCCCCCGTGGATCACACAGGAGGTAGTTGAACTTATGAGAGACTAGGACAGGGCACATAAAAATAGAGATCTAACTATGTACCGTAGCCTGAGAAACAAAGTTCAATATGTTATTCGAAAGGAAAAGAAAAACTAATTTACGAACTTAATAACAGATAAACCAACACTAAAGATATACGGAAATCAATTAATACCTTAACAAACAAACACAGATCATCACAATCGTTACCATCAAATCAGGTTACATGCGATCAATTTAATAGTTTCTTTCAGTCCGACATAAACCAACGGAAGAATGCAATACCAGATGTGCCTCATCACACATCTTTATTATCATAATTATGTGAGAGCAAATGTTATGGATACATTCCCACCAACATACCGCTAATGACGACCACTGAAGTATTTACTTATCTCAGTAACCTAAAAAACAATAACTCATCAGGACTAGATGGAATCAGTAATCGGATCCTTCGCTATGCTGCAACGGCGATCTGCGAGTCACTAACGTTTATATACAATCAATGTCTCACTGAAGGTAACTTCCCATCAGCCTTTAAAATCGCTAAAGTGTATCCTCATTTAAAAGCTGGTTCATTAGACGATTGTATCAGGAGTAATTATAGGCCAATTTCCATATTATCCTCACTATCCAAATCGCTAGAAAATCACATCCACAAAACAACACTAGAGAACTTTGTTCGCCACAAACTAATAGCTGACAGTCAGTCAGGATTTCGGCCAAAATATTCCTGTCATACGGTACTAACAAACATGATAGGAAACTGGCATCAAAATATTAACAACAATACTCTATGTGGAACGATGTTTATAGACTTCAGAAAAGCATTCGATATGATAGATCATACTATCATAATTAAAAAACTAGAAACAATGAAAGTAAGCTTTAATATAGTGACATTAATAAACTCATTTTTATTAGACAGAAAACAAGTAGTATCACACAATAAATCTCTATCCCAAGCCATTACCATTATTACTGGAGTACCTCAGGGGTCTATACTTGGCCCTCTGTTATTTGCCATTTATATAAATGATCTTCACTTATATCTGTCATCATCCTGCGATCTATTTGCAGACGACTGCACAGTATATACAAACGCTATTGATTGCAATGTGCTAGAATTATCCTTGCAACAGGAAATAAATAGTGTAGTTAACTGGAATCATGCAAACCGCATGCACATTTCTAAAACAAAGTCTATTTTAATAGGAACCAGGCAAAGACTTTACACTCTAAACTCGCAGAGAACTCTTCAGCTGCACATTGGTAGCACGCCTATAGAAAGTGTAACCGAGCACAAGGCACTGGGTCTTATCATAGATAAAAATATATCCTTTAATTCCCATGTTCATGCTCTAGTTAAACAAATAGCCAAATAAATATACCAACTTGCCAAAATTAAAAATTGCCTCGACGAAAACACAAGAAAGATATTCTATACTTCCCACATACAAACACATATTGATTATTGCTCCACAATCTGGGATGGATGCTCCAAATCAATAACAAAACGAATTTATTCACTCCAGAAAACGGCAGTGTGTCTAATCAATGGTGATAAGCTTACAGACAATTCTAACCTACATGAACGTCTTCAGTTACTGCCTCTCCATAAACGCCTACTTTTTAATAAGGCTAAACTAATTCACAAAATCCTATTTCAAAATGCCCCAAGCTACCTTTGGCCATTGTTTAAATATAAGGCAAGACATAGCGAACGACTAAATATACTTCATGTCCCTAAACCTAGGATAGACTTATATAAAACAAGCTTAGCATATACTCTGCCACTCACTTGTGGAACAATCTTCCACAAGAAATCAAAGACACCACCAATCATTATACATACAGTCGCAACCTGTTTGAACACTACCTCAGGACATGGCCTCATCTTGCAATCGGCTTCTTCTTCTTCTTCTTCTTCTTCTTCTTCTTCTTCTTCTTCTTCTTCTTCTTCTTCTTCTTCTTCTTCTTCTTCTTCTTCTTCTTCTTCTTCTTCTTCTTCTTCTTCTTCTTCTTCTTCTTCATCTTCTTCTTCTCCTCCTCCTCCTCCTCCTCCTCCTCCTCCTCCTCCTTCTTCTTCTTCTTCTTCTTCTTCTTCTTCTTCTTCTTCTTCTTCTTCTTCTTCTTCTTCTTCTTCTTCTTCTTCTTCTTCTTCTTCTTCTTCTTCTTCTTCTTCTTCTTCTTCTTCTTCTTCTTCTTCTTCTTCTTCTTCTTCTTCTTCTTCTTCTTCTACTTCTTCAGCGTTCCGAGCCATTGAGGTTCTTTGTTGCAGATACAAGTCGTCTCCATTCATCTCTCTGGTTGACCTTCTCTTGCCAGTCGTTGATTCCAAGTGCTTGTAGGTCTGTATATATATTATCTCTCCACCATCTTCTTGGTCTATCTCAGGGTCTACGGTCATTTATTTCATGAGTGTAAGCGAGTTTTGTTTCCCTATTATCTTCCATTCTTTCTACATGCCTCCTTAGTAGTAGGAGAGGCGCAATTCGGGTATCATTTGAGGGATTAATCCGGATTGAGCTTGACCTCAGCTGATTTTCACTCCTCCTCGGTCATGAAGTTGGGTGGGGTACGGGGTGATATCTAGGTCATATCTAAGGGCGATAATTGTAAGATTTTATGTTTCTAAGGGCAGATAACTATTGAGTGGGTGTATAAAAAGTTTAATTAATTATTAAAAAATAAAATAAAAATAGAAATAAATAACGACGGGGCGCGAGGTGGTGGCGAGGGGGTGAGCGCGTGGGGTGAGGCTAGGTGGTTCGGGTTTAAACACTATCATCATAGGGTTACAAATGAAAACCTTAAAATGTAAAGATGGCCGGTATTATCGGTCGTAGTGGATATGGTTTAGTGAAATTTATTGTTAAGGGGTGGGTAGCGGTTATCAGTGATCCGTAGGGGGTCGTAGTGGTTTAAACACTATCATCACACAGGTTACAAATGAAAACCTTAAAAAGTAAAAATGGCCGATAATATTGATTGCAGCGGATATAGCTTAGTGAAATTCGTTGGTAAGGGGTGGGTAGCGGCTAGTAGTGATCTGTAGGGGATCGTGGTGACCAATACACTGTCTACATATGGGTTACAAATGAAAACCTTAAAAAGTAAAGATGGTCCATATTATTGATTGTCTCGGGTATGACTTAGTGAAATTCGTTTGTAAGGGGTGAGTAGCGACTATTAGTGATCTGTATAGGGATGTATTAGCCTATACACTATCATCATACGGTTACAAATGAAAAACCCTAAAATGTAATGATGGCCGGTATTATTGGTTGTAATGGGTATGGCTTAGTGAAACTCGATTGCTGTGGGTATGTGCTGCGGCCAAATGGGAAAAAGTTAGGCCAAATACAGAAATATCTCACCCAAACTTATGAAAAGTAGGAAACTTTGTTAGCCAAACTGAAAAAAAACCTAGGTCAAGTAAGAAAATTATGTTAGCCAAATGTGAAAAGTGTCGGCCAAATACAGAAATAGCTCAATCAAATGTATAAAACGTAGGAAAATTGTTAACCAAACGGGAAAGATATTGACCGACTAGGAAAATGTATTAGTCAAAGAAGAATAATATTGAACAGGTAACGAAATATATCGTTCAAACTTATGAAACGTAGGAAGCCTTGTTAACCAAATGTGAAAAATATCACTCAAAGAGAGAAATAGCTCGTCCAAACTTATAAAAAGTAGGAAAATTGTCGGCCAAATGGGAACACGTTAGACCAAATACAGAAATATCTCACCCAAACATATGAAAAGTAGAAAACTTTGTTAGCCAAAGGGGGAAAACCAAGGTCAAGTAGGAAAATATGTTACCCAAATGTGAAAAACGTCAGCCAAATACAGAAATATCACGTCCACACTTATGAAAACCGGGAATATTTGTTAGCCAAATAGGAAAAAAATATTGACCAAGTAGGAAAATATGTTAGCCAAATGGGGGAAAATATCAGCCAAAGAAAGAAATATAATTTCTCTTTATTGTTTCCAAATTGAATGTTTCATGTAGAAATTTAAATGTCAATTTTTGTACAATTTTATTGTTGAAATTTTATTTTTTCCTTCAACAATAGTGACTTATTACATAAGATACTTTTAATTTTCTGAAATACAGCTGTTGCTTGCATAGGGGACAGAGGATTGTCGCTAGTAGGTTGGAAATTTTCCCAGTCATCAGAAAGCCGGTTGAGGTGTGATCAAAGAGAATGTTAGCGTTAAGTGGTATGAAGCGTGGAAACTCGGTTAGAAGATGAGGTAGATGGTATTCATGGGGTTAATAAGGCAACCGTGGTTTAGGAAAAGGTCGACCTTATAACAGACAGTGCTGGTTGGATGGAGACCTGACGCTATTGCGGATATGAAATGACAACGTGACATGTTTTTCCCATTTGTTTAAGAAATGTTCCTACTTTTTATAAGTTTGGGTGAAATTTGGTTAAAATTAAAAGTAGTAGGAGAGGCGCAATTCGGGTATCATTTGCGGGATTACTCCGGATTGAGCTTGACCTCGGGTGATTTTCACTCCTCCTCGGTCATGAAGTTGGGTGGGGTACGGGGTGATATCTATGTCATATCTAAGGGCGATAATTGTAAGATTTTATGTTTCTAAGGGCAGATAACTATTGAGTGGGTGTATAAAAAGTTTAATTAATTATTAAAAAATAAAATAAAATAAATAAAAATAGAAATAAATAACGACGGGATGCGAGGTGGTGGCGAGGGTGTGAGCGCGTGGGGTGAGGCTAGGTGGTTTGGGTTTAAACACTATCATCATAGGGTTACAAATGAAAACCTTAAAATGTAAAGATGGCCGGTATTATCGGTCGTAGTGGATATGGTTTAGTGAAATTTATTGTTAAGGGGTGGGTAGCGGTTATCAGTGATCCGTAGGGGGTCGTAGTGGTTTAAACACTATCATCACACAGGTTACAAATGAAAACCTTAAAAAGTAAAAATGGCCGATAATATTGATTGCAGCGGATATAGCTTAGTGAAATTCGTTGGTAAGGGGTGGGTAGTGGTTATTAGTGGTCTGTAGAGGGATGTAATGGTCTATACACTATCATCATACGGGTTACAAATGAAAACCTTAAAAAGTAAAGACGGCCGAAATTAATGATTTTAGCGGGTATAGCTTAGTGAAATACTTTGGTGAGGGGTGGGTAGCGGCTAGTAGTGATCTGTAGGGGATCGTGGTGACCAATACACTGTCAACATACGGGTTACAAATGAAAACCTTAAAAAGTAAAGATGGTCCATATTATTGATTGTCTCGGGTATTACTTAGTGAAATTCGTTGGTAAGGGGTGAGTAGCGACTATTAGTGATCTGTATAGGGATGTATTAGCCTATACACTATCATCATACGGTTACAAATGAAAAACCCTAAAATGTAATGATGGCCGGTATTATTGGTTGTAATGGGTATGGCTTAGTGAAACTCGATTGCTGTGGGTATGTGCTGTGGCCAAATGGGAAAAAGTTAGGCCAAATACAGAAATATCTCACCCAAACTTATGAAAAGTAGGAAACTTTGTTAGCCAAACTGAAAAAAAACCTAGGTCAAGTAAGAAAATTATGTTAGCCAAATGTGAAAAGTGTCGGCCAAATACAGAAATAGCTCAATCAAATGTATAAAACGTAGGAAAATTGTTAACCAAACGGGAAAGATATTGACCGACTAGGAAAATGTATTAGTCAAAGAAGAATAATATTGAACAGGTAACGAAATATATCGTTCAAACTTATGAAACGTAGGAAGCCTTGTTAACCAAATGTGAAAAATATCACTCAAAGAGAGAAATAGCTCGTCCAAACTTATAAAAAGTAGGAAAATTGTCGGCCAAATGGGAACACGTTAGACCAAATACAGAAATATCTCACCCAAACATATGAAAAGTAGAAAACTTTGTTAGCCAAAGGGGGAAAACCAAGGTCAAGTAGGAAAATATGTTACCCAAATGTGAAAAACGTCAGCCAAATACAGAAATATCACGTCCACACTTATGAAAACCGGGAATATTTGTTAGCCAAATAGGAAAAAAAATATTGACCAAGTAGGAAAATATATTAGCCAAATGGGGGAAAATATCAGCCAAAGAAGGAAATATAATTTCTCTTTATTGTTTCCAAATTGAATGTTTCATGTAGAAATTTAAATGTCAATGTTTGTACAATTTTATTGTTGAAATTTTATTTTTCCCTTCAACAATAGTGACTTATTACATAAGATACTTTTAATTTTCTGAAATACAGCTGTTGCTTGCATAGGGGACAGAGGATTGTCGCTAGTAGGTTGGAAATTTTCCCAGTCATCAGAAAGCCGGTTGAGGTGTGATCAAAGAGAATGTTAGCGTTAAGTGGTATGAAGCGTGGAAACTCGGTTAGAAGATGAGGTAGATGGTATTCATGGGGTTAATAAGGCAACCGTGGTTTAGGAAAAGGTCGACCTTATAACAGACAGTGCTGGTTGGATGGAGACCTGACGCTATTGCGGTTGTGAAATGACAACGTGACATATTTTTCCCATTTGTTTAAGAAATGTTCCTACTTTTTATAAGTTTGGGTGAAATTTGGTTAAAATTAAAAGTAGTAGGAGAGGCGCAATTCGGGTATCATTTGCGGGATTACTCCGGATTGAGCTTGACCTCGGGTGATTTTCACTCCTCCTCGGTCATGAAGTTGGGTGGGGTACGGGGTGATATCTATGTCATATCTAAGGGCGATAATTGTAAGATTTTATGTTTCTAAGGGCAGATAACTATTGAGTGGGTGTATAAAAATTTTAATTAATTATTAAAAAATAAAATAAAATAAATAAAAATAAAAATAAATAACGACTGGGTGCGAGGTGGTGGCGAGGGGGTGGGCGCGTGGGGTGAGGCTAGGTGGTTCGGGTTTAAACACTATCATCATAGGGTTACAAATGAAAACCTTAAAATGTAAAGATGGCCGGTATTATCGGTCGTAGTGGATATGGTTTAGTGAAATTTATTGTTAAGGGGTGGGTAGCGGTTATTAGTGATCCGTAGGGGGTCGTAGTGGTTTAAACACTATCATCACACAGGTTACAAATGAAAACCTTAAAAAGTAAAAATGGCCGATAATATTGATTGCAGCGGATATAGCTTAGTGAAATTCGTTGGTAAAGGGTGGGTAGTGGTTATTAGTGGTCTGTAGAGGGATGTAATGGTCTATACACTATCATCATACGGGTTACAAATGAAAACCTTAAAAAGTAAAGACGGCCGATATTAATGATTTTAGCGGGTATAGCTTAGTGAAATTCTTTGGTGAGGGGTGAGTAGCGGCTAGTAGTGATCTGTAGGGGGTCGTGGTGCACATACACTGTCAACATACGGGTTACAAATGAAAACCTTAAATAGTAAAGATGGTCCATATTATTGATTGTCTCGGGTATGACTTAGTGAAATTCGTTGGAAAGGGGTGGGTAGCGACTATTAGTGATCTGTATAGGGATGTATTAGCCTATACACTATCATCATACGGTTGCAAATGAACAACCCTAAAATGTAATGATGGCCGGTATTATTGGTTGTAATGGGTATGGCTTAGTGAAACTCGATTGCTGTGGGTATGGCTTAGTGAAACTTGGTGATAAGGGATGGATACCAGTTATTAGTGATCTATAGAGGGATGTAATGGCCTATACACTTTCGTCATACGGTTACAAATGAAAACATTAAAATGTAAAGATGGCCGGTAATATTGGTTGCTGTGGGTATGGCTTGGTGTCATTCGTTGATAAAAAGTGGGTAGAGGTTATTAGTGCTAGTTGGATGGTCGTAGTGGTATATACAGTATTATCATACGGGTTATAAATGAAAAGCTTAAAAAGTAAAGATGGTAGGTATTAGTGGGTACGGGATAGTGTTATTCGTTGTCAGGGGGTGGATAGTGGTTATTAGTGATATGTAGAGGGTGAGTGGTATATATACTATTAGCATACGTGTACAAATGAAAACCTTTTAAAAGTACAGATGACCTGTATTATTGGTTGTAGTGGTATGGCTTTGTGAAATTATATGTTAATGGGTGGGTGAGTGAATGAGTAGCTAGATAAGTGCTCGAACACTAACATCATACGATGTCAGATCGGTAAATCAAAATCTAATATATATCTCTCTCTCCTCCTTGTGTCTATACGGGTCTTTGTTTTCTTCCCCAGAAACCCATTTCCAAGACCAATATTTGTTCTCAAACTTGTCTGCTCAGTGCCACACTTCACAGCCAGACAAAACTACAGCTTCTATGTACCACTTCAACATTCGAATAAGAAAATATGTTAACCAAAAGGGGAAAAAGTAGCGGTCAAACTTATAAATATCTTGGCCAAACTTATGAAAAGTAGGAAACATTGTTAACCAAATGTGAAAAAGATCGTCCAGCGAGAAATATTTCAACTAAACTTAAAATAGATCAGCCAAACTTATGAAAAGTAGGAAAATTGTCAACCAAATTGGCAAAAGTTAGGCCAAATACATAAATATCTCACCCTTATGAAAAGTGGGATACTTTGTTAACCAAAGTGGAAAAACCTACAACAATTAGGAAAATTATGTTAGCCAAATGTGAAAAATGTCGGCCAAACATAGAAATACCTCATCCAAACGTATAAAAAGTAGGAAAATTGTTAACCAAACGGGAAAGATATTGACAGACTAGGAAAATGTATTAGTCAAAGAGGAATAATATTGAACAAGTAACGAAATATATAGTTCAAATTTATGAAAAGTAGGAAACTTTGTTAACCAAATGTGTAAAATATCACCCAAAAGGAGAAATAGCTCGCCCCAATGTATAAAAAGTAGGAAAATTGTCGGCCAAATGGGAAAAAGTTAGGCCAAATACAGAAATATCTCACCCAAACTTATGAAAAGTAGGAAACTTTGTTAGCCAAACTGGAAAAAAAACCTAGGTCAAGTAAGAAAATTATGTTAGCCAAATGTGAAAAGTTTCGGCCAAATACAGAAATAGCTCAATCAAATGTATAAAACGTAGGAAAATTGTTAACCAAACGGGAAAGATATTGACCAACTAGGAAAATGTATTTGTCAATGAAGAATAATATTGAACAGGTGACGAAATATATCGTTCAAACTTATGAAAAGTAGGAAGCCTTGTTAACCAAATTTGAAAAATATCACTCAAAGAGAGAAATAGCTCGTCCAAACTTATAAAAAGTAGGAAAATTGTCGGCCAAATGGGAAAACGTTAGACCAAATACAGAAATATCTCACCCAAACATATGAAAAGTAGAAAACTTTGTTAGTCAAAGGGGGAAAACCAAGGTCAAGTAGGAAAATATGTTACCCAAATGTGAAAAACGTCAGCCAAATACAGAAATATCACGTCCACACTTATGAAAACCGGGAATATTTGTTAGCCAAATAGGAAAAAATATATTGACCAAGTAGGAAAATATGTTAGCCAAATGGGGGAAAATATCAGCCAAAGAAAGAAATATAATTTCTCTTTATTGTTTCCAAATTGAATGTTTCATGTAGAAATTTAAATGTCAATGTTTGTACAATTTTATTGTTGAAATTTTATTTTTTCCTTCAACAATAGTGACTTATTACATAAGATACTTTTAATTTTCTGAAATACAGCTGTTGCTTGCATAGGGGACAGAGGATTGTCGCTAGTAGGTTGGAAATTTTCCCAGTCATCAGAAAGCCGGTTGCAGTGTGATCAAAGAGAATGTTAGCGTTAAGTTGTATGAAGCGTGGAAAGTCGGTTAGAAGATGAGGTAGATGGTATTCATGGGGTTAATAAGGCAACCGTGGTTTAAGAAAAGGTCGACCTTATAACAGACAGTGCTGGTTGGATGGAGACCTGACGCTTTTGCGGATGTGAAATGACAACGTAAAATATTTTTCCTATATGTTTAAGAAATGTTCCTACTTTTTATAAGTTTGGGTGAAATTTGGTCAAAAAATGTTATCTTTGGTTAACAAAGTTTCCTACTTTTCATAAGTTTGGATGAAATATTTCTTTACTTGGTCAATATATGTTGCCTTTGGTTACCAAAAGCTTCCTACTTTTTTTAAAAATAAATTTAGGCACAATATTTCTTTATTTGCGACTATTTTTCACATTTGGTTAACAAAGTTTCCTAATTTTCATAAGTTTGATGCGGTATTTCCTATTGTGGTCAACCCTTTTTTCATCTTTGGTTAACAGTTTCCTATTTTTCATAAGTGTGGACGAGGTATTTCGTTACGTATACCATATTTTCCCCATTTGGTTACCAAACATTCTTACTTGGCCAAGATTTTTCCTATTTGGCTAACAAATATTCCTACTTTTCATAAGTTTTGTCGAGATATTTCGTTACTTGGTCAATTTTCCCCTTCTTTTTATAAATTTGGTTGAGCTATTTCTGTGTTTGGCCGAACTTTTTCCCATTTGGCTGACAAATTTTTCTATTTTTTATAAGTTTAGTTGAAATATTTCTCTCTTTGGTCGATATTTTTTCACCATTGGTTAACAAAGTTTCTGAATTTTCATACATTTGGCCGATGCGTTTCGTTACTTGGTCAATATGTTTCCCATTTGGCTAACAAATTTTCTTACTTGGCCAAGATTTTTTCCCATTTCGATAACAAATTTTCCTACTTTTTATAAGTTTGAATGAGCTATTTCTGTATTTGAGCGACGATTTCCCCTTTGGATAACAAATTTTCCTACTTTTTATAAGTGTGGACGCGTTATTTCTTTACTTGGCTAACATTTTTCCCATATTGTTAACAAATTTTCCTACTTTTTATAAGTTTAGTTTATCTATTTTTCTCTTTGGCTGATATTTTTTTCACATATGGTTATCAAATTTTCCTACTTGGCCAATATTTTTCCTCTTTGACCCGCAAATTTTCCTAGTTTTCATAAGTGTGGACGAGATATTTCTGTATTTGGCCGACATTTTTTCACATTTGGCTAACATATTTTCCTACTTGACCTAAGTTTTTTTCCCTTTGGCTAACAAAGTTTCCTACTTTTCATAAGTTTGGGTGAGATATTTCTGTATTTGGTCGACATTGTTTTCCCATTTGGCTGACAATTCTCCTACTTTTTAAAAGTTTGGACGAGATATTCCTCTTTTTGGCTGATATTTTTTCACATTTGGTTATTAAAGTTTGCTACTTTTCATTAGATTGAACGATGTATTTCGTTACTTGTTCAATATGTTTCCTCTTTGACTAACACATTTTTCCTACTTTGTCAATATCTTTCACATTTTGGTTAGCAAAGTTTCCAACTTTTCATAAGTTTAGTTGAGATATTTATGTATTTGGCCGACATTTTCACCTTTGGTTGACATATTTGCCCCACTTTTTATAAGTCTGGACGAGATATTTATCTCTTTGGCTGATATTTTTTCACATTTGGTTAACAAGTTTTCCTACTTGGCCAATACTTTTCCTGTTTGGCTAACAAATTTTCCTAGTTTTCATAAGTGTGGATGAGATGTTTCTGTATTTGGCCGACATTTTTCATATTTGGGTAACAGATTTTCCTACTTGACTTAGATTTTCCCCCTCTGGCTAACACATTTTCCTTCTTGGTCAATATCTTTCCCATTTGGTTAACAATGTTTCCTAGTTTTTATATGTTTTGTTGAGATATTTCTGTATTTGGCCGACCTTTTTGTACCATTTGGTTGACACATTTTCCTATCTTTTATAAGTGTGGACGAGATATTTTTCCCTTTGAATGAAAAATTTTCCTACTTGGCCAATATTTTTTTCCTATTTGGCTAACAATTTTTCCTAGTTTTCATAAGTGTAAACGTGATATTTCTGTATTTGGCCGACATTTTTCACATTTGGTTAACAGATTTTCCTACTTGAACTAGGTTTTTCCCCTCTGGCTAACAAAGTTTCCTACTTTTCATAAGTTTGGCTGAGATATTTCTGTATTTTGGCCTAACATTTTAACATTTCGCTGACACTTTTCCTACTTTTCATAACTTTGGCTGATCTATTTATAAGTGTAGTTGAAATATTTCTCTCTTTGGATGATATTTTTTTTTCACATTTGGTTAACAAATTGTCCTACTGTTCATAAGTTTGAACGATGTATTTCGTTACTTCTTCAACATTTTTCCTCTTTGACTAACACATTTTCTTACTTGGTCAATATATTTCCCGTTTGGTTAACAATTTTCCTACTTTTTATACGTTTGGTTAAGATATTTCTGTATTTGGCCGACATTTTCCCCTTTGGTTGACACATTTTCCTGGTTTTTATAAGTCTGGACGAGATATTTCTCTCTTTGGCTGATATTTTTTCACATTAGGCTAACAAATTTTCCTACTTGGCCAATATCTTTCCTATTTGGCTAACAAATTTTTCTAGTTTTCATAAGTGAGGACGAGCTATTTCTCTATTTGGCCGATCTTTTTCACATTTGGGTAACAGATTTTCCTACTTGACCTGGGTTTTTCCCCTTTGGCTAACAAAGTTTCCAACTTTTCATAAGTTTGGATGAGATATTTCTGTATTTGGCCTAACTTTTTCCCATTTGGCTGACAATGTTCCTACTTTTCATAAGTTTGGTGATCTATTTATAAGTTTAGTTGAACTATTTCTCTCTTTGGACGATATTTTCTTCACATTTGGTTAACAATATTTCCTACTTTTCATATGTATGGCCGAGCTATTTATAAGTTTGACTGCTATATTTTTATATTTTGGTTAACTTATTTTCTTATTTGAAAGTTGACGTGGTTCATAGAAGCTGTAGTTTTGTCCAGCTGTGAAGTGTGGGAGCAGACAAGGTGTAAAACATATATTAGCGTTTGTAATGTGTTTCTGGGGAACGTTGTAGAGTTCCGTAGTTCCGTACAGACACACAGAGAGGTAGTGAACGTGTACATGTCTAATTTGGTACGTGATAACGTTGCTTGTTATGATAGTGGACACTGACATGCCATGTTACATTCATTACCTAAGGCTGAGTCGGGGCAGTGTGTTGTGTTCGTTTGTAATATTATAATCTGATAACATGCGCTAGCCACTCGTCGCTGTATAGGTATGTTACCCGATAGCTGTTACGTACAGATACGTCTTCCTCGACTGGCATCGGTGATCACATCTCACATTTTTACCATTTGGTTGACACATTTTTCTACTTTTTATAAGGCTGGACTAGATATTTCTCTCTTTGGCTGATAATTTTACCATTTGGTTGACAAATTTTCCTACTGTTTATAAGTCTGGACGCTATATTTCTTTCTTTGGCTGATATTTTTCCCCATTTGGCTAACATATTTTCCTACTTGGTCAATATTTTTTTCCTATTTGGCTAACAAATATTCCCGGTTTTCATAAGTGTGGACGTGATATTTCTGTATTTGGCTGACGTTTTTCACATTTGGGTAACATCATTTTCCTACTTGACCTTGGTTTTCCCCCTTTGGCTAACAAAGTTTCCTACTTTTCATATGTTTGGGTGAGATATTTCTGTATTTGGTCTAACTTTTTCCCATTTGGCCGACAATTTTCCTACTTTTTATACAGTTGGGACGAGATATTTCTCTCTTTGGGTGATATTTTTCACATTTGGTTAACAAAGCTTCCTACTTTTCATAAGTTTGAACGCTATATTTCGTTACTTGTTCAATATTATTCCTCTTTGACTAATACATTTTCCTAGTTGGTCAATATCTTTCCCGTTTGGTTAACAATTTTCCTACGTTTTATACATTTGATTGAGCTATTTCTGTATTTGGCGGACACATTTCACATTTGGCTAACAGAATTTTCCTACTTGTTGTAGGTTTTTCCACTTTGGTTAACAAAGTATCCTACTTTTCATAAGTTTGGGTGAGATATTTCTGTATTTGGCTTAACTTTTGCCAATTTGGCCGACAATTTTCCTACTTTTCATAAGTTTGGCTGATCTATTTTAAGTTTAGTTGAAATATTTCTCTCTCTTGGACGATATTTTTTCACATTTGGTTAACAATGTTTCCTACTTTTCATAAGTTTGGCCAAGATATTTATAAGTTTGACCGCTATTTTTTCCCTTTTGGTTAACATATTTTCTTATTTGAATGTTGAAGTGGTACATAGAAGCTGTAGTTTTGTCTGGCTGTGAAGTGTGGCACTGAGCAGACAAGTTTGAGAACAAATATTGGTCTTGGAAATGGGTTTCTGGGGAACAAAACAAAGACCCGTATAGACACAAGGGGAGAGAGAGATATATTAGATTTTCATTTACCGATCTGAAATCGTATGATGTTAGTGTTCGAGCACTTATCTAGCTACGCATCCACTCACCCACCCCTTAACATCTAATTTCACTAAGCCATACCAACTACAACCAATAATACAGGTCATCTGTACTTTTAAAAGGTTTTCATTTGTACCCGTATGCTAATAGTGCATATACCACTCACCCTCTACATATCACTAATAACCACTATCCACCCCCTGACAACGAATAACACTATGCCGTACCACTACAACCAATAATACCGACCATCTTTACTTTTTAAGATTTTCATTTATAACCCGTATGATAATACTGTATATACCACTACGACCATCCAACTAGCACTAATAACCTCTACCCACTCTTTATCAACGAATGACACCAAGCAATACCCACAGCAACCAATATTACCGGCCATCTTTACATTTTAATGTTTTCATTTGTAACCGTATGACGAAAGTGTATAGGCCATTACATCCCTCTATAGATCACTAATAACTGGTATCCATCCCTTATCACCGAGTTTCACTAAGCCATACCCACAGCAATCGAGTTTCACTAAGCCATACCCATTACAACCAATAATACCGGCCATCATTACATTTTAGGATTTTTCATTTGTAACCGTATGATGATAGTGTATAAACCATTACATCCCTCTACAGACCACTAATAACCACTACCCACCCCTTACCAACGAATTTCACTAAGCTATATCCGCTGCAATCAATATTATCGGCCATTTTTACTTTTTAAGGTTTTCATTTGTAACCTGTATGATGATAGTGTTTAAACCACTACGACCCATTACGGATCACTAATAACCGCTACCCACCCCTTAACAATAAATTTCACTAAACCATATCCACTACAACCGATAATACCGGCCATCATTACATTTTAAGGTTTTCATTTGTAACCCTATGATGATAGTGTTTAAACCCGAACCACCTAGCCTCACCCCACGCGCCCATCCCCTCGCCACCACCTCGCACCCCGTCGTTATTTATTTCTATTTCTATTTATTTTATTTTATTTTTTAATAATTAATTAAACTTTTTATACACCCACTCAATAGTTATCTGCCCTTAGAAACATAAAATCTTACAATTATCGCCCTTAGATATGACCTAGATATCACCCCTTATCCCACCCAACTTCATGACCGAGGAGGAGTGAAAATCAGCCGAGGTCAAGCTCGATCCGGATTAATCCGGCAAATGATACCCGAATTGCGCCTCTCCTACTACTCTCCTTAAAGAAAAAAAAAACAGCAACAAAGACAATTAATCAATCAATCATGTGCCATGCCCGAAAGCGTGGGCGGTCATGGCCTGCCAGTTCACTCGATCACTAGAGTCGTGGATCAGCTCAGTGTTGCTGTCTCGTCAATGCTATGTGAAAAAGACAATAATAATGGTAAATTATCTCGAACGACAACTAGCCAAAAAAAAAAAACACTCCCATATGTATGGCACGTTACACCCACCTTAGGTATTTATGATGCCCATGTTAAACATTGCCTCAACGAGTCATGTATTATTGGTTATTTTTCATGTGTTTTAATGCTTATTGTTCTTTTGTTGTCAAAGAATTGCTTCATAAGAGATGCTGAATGAAAGAATGTATAAGAGGAAATAGAGAAGAAGTGCAGAATGTCAGAAGTGCCAAATGTGCCCAATTCTTAACCCTTTGAAAATAAAGTTTTTCGTTCGTTTGTTCGTTCGTTCTTTTTCTCGTAGCAATTAACCTCTTTTTATTGGTCAGTATTTTTTTCATCTTGCAATCGGCTACCTTCGTCATGGCGATTCTTGTTCTAATCTTTTCAAGGCATCTCCCATCAGATGTCATGACTGCTTCAAGATAATTGTACAGATTCACGTATTTAAGAATATTACCATTTACTTGTGTTTTACATTGTGGTATTTCGTTCTTCCCAGTGACGACCATAATCTGTGTCTTCTTACAATTTAATGCTAACCTTAGTTGTTCATTGTGTGCAATAACCTATAACATATTCTGTGCAAAACAAACAGTAGAATGGCAGAAAATCGAAGAAAGAGGTGTGTACAAATTATGACATTGAAAGTTGTTAATATGGTAGCCGACATGTTTATATCATATTATAAAGCAATGAAATTATTTCGGCGATATACAAGCCTCTGGAAGATACGGGAAGTCGCTTATGACGATTAATAATCCCGTGGCAATTAATCAGTAAATAAATAAAAGCGGCTGGAATGATCACACCAATACTACTACTACTACTACTACTACTACTACTACTACTACTACTACTACTACTACTACTACTACTACTACTACTACTACTACTACTACTACTACTACTACTACTACTTCTACTACTACTACTACTACTACTACTACTACTACTACTACTACTACTAATAAACAGCCAGATACTGCAGCCCTTGATTGATAAAAAGAAGATAGCTCTCTTAAGAAACAAGGAAAGACCAACGCGTAACACTCTGAGTGAGCTGAAGCAAGCAAGGAAGGATGTACAAAAGGCTGCCAGGCAGTGTGAGAATGACTATTGGGTCAAGTTATGTGAGTCCATTCAAATCGCAAGTGATAAGGGAAACATCAGAAGCATGTATGAAGGAATAAAGAAAGCCTGTGGTCCAATGATCAAAAGAAGTGCACCGCTGAAAACCTTGACTGGAGAAATCATCACTGATAAGAAACAGCAGATGGATAGATGGGTCGAGCACTATTTAGAGCTTTACTCAAGTGAGACCAAGCTAGCGGATGATGCCCTCAACGCCATAGAAGCCCTGCCAACTCTTGACCACCTGGACACACTTCCCACTATAACAGAAGTTAAGTGTGCTATAAATGAGCTTGCATCTGGCAAGGCTCCAGGTAAGGATGGGATTCCAATAGAGGTGATCAGGAGTGGGCAAGACACACTCGCTCTACAGATCCACCAGCTAATAGAGCTATGCTGGTGGGAAGGACAAGTCCCACAGGATTTCAAAGATTCAAACATCATAACGCTGTACAAGAACAAGGGAGACCGGAGCGACTGTAACAACTATAGGGGTATCTCACTTCTGTGTATTGTTGGGAAAGTATTTGCCAGAATTGTCCTGCACAGACTTCAAGTACTGGGAGATCAAGTCTACCCCGAATCACAGTGTGGCTTCCGTCAGAACCGGTCTATCATTGATATGATATTCTCATTGCGACAGATGCAAGAAAAATGCCGGGAACAAACTCAGCCACTGTTTATTGCCTTCATCGACCTCACAAAGGCATTCGATTTGGTCAGTCGTGAGGGTCTGTTCAAAGCACTAAAGAAGATTGGCTGCCCACCAACTCTTCTGTCCATTGTGGAATCGTTCCACACAGGCATGAAGGGTATAATCAAGTTTGATGGCTCAACTTCAGAAGAGTTTGAAATCAAGAGTGGAGTTAAGCAAGGCTGTGTGCTAGCCCCCACCCTCTTTGGGATATACTTTTCACTTCTACTGAAATATGCCTTTCGTGATCAGGATGATGGTATATACATTCACTCACGCTCAGATGGTGGCCTTTATAATGCTCAGAGATTGAAGGCCAAGACCAAAATTAGCAGGGTACTAATCAGAGAGTTGCTTTTTGCGGATGATGCTGCGATTACGACTCACTCTGAGGAAGAATTACAACATCTACTATCTGCATTCTCCAATGCTTGTTCTGAATTTGGTTTAACAATTAACAAAAAGAAGACACAGATTATGTCACAAGGTGCACATGGTGTACCATCAATCTTTATTGACGATGCCGAACTGGAGATAGTAGACCATTTTACATATCTAGGATCAGAGGTAAATAGCAAATTATCCCTCGATCAGGAAATCAACATCAGGATTGGCAAGGCAGCAACAACAATGAACATGTTAGCAAAAAGAGTCTGGGAGAACAGGAAGCTTACTGCCAAAACAAAAGTCCTCGTCTACCAAGCCTGTGTCCTTAGTACTCTTCTTTATGGCAGTGAAACCTGGACAACTTACTCACGCCAAGAGAAACGTTTAAACAGCTTTCATATGCGGTGTCTGCGAAGAATACTTGGTATTAAGTGGCAAGACAAAATCACAAATACTAAAGTATTGGAAAGATCAGGTTGTGTGACGGTGTATTCCATGCTCAGTCTTCGTAGACTTAGATGGATAGGACACGTTAGGAGGATGGATGATGGTAGAATACCAAAGGACATCTTTTTTGGTGAATTACAGACGGGTAGGAGATCTCAGGGTCGGCCTCTACTACGATACAAAGATGTGTGTAAGCGGGACATGATTGATACAGGCATTGATAATGCACATTGGGAGCACGTCGCATGTTGCATGGAGGAGGGCAACTATCAGAAACGGAACAAAGACAAAGGAGAAATTGATTGCAGATAAAGCACACACAGAGCGTGAGATACGTAAGGTGGTGCAAAATAGTGGAAATGACCATGTTTTCACATGCACCTACTGTGGGCAAACATTTGCAGCAAGAATTGGCCTTACCAGCCACACTCGCCACCACCATGGATCATAGTTATTAAGCCTTTTTAAAGCACAATGTACCAAACTATCATCTGTCAAAACGGAAAGGTGCCAAGGTGCCAATGACTACTACTACTACTACTACTACTACTACTACTACTACTACTACTACTACTACTACTACTACTACTACTACTACTACTACTACTACTACTACTATAACTACTACTACTACTGCTGCTGCTGCTGCTACTGCTGCTACTACTACTACTACTACTACTACTACTACTATTACTACTACTACTGCTGCTGCTGCTGCTGCTACTACTACTACTACTACTACTACTACTGCTGCTACTACTACTACTACTACTACTACTACTACTACTACTACTACTACTACTACCACTACTACTATTACTACTACTACTGTTATTATTATTATTACTAATACTACTAATACTTCGACTTTTACTATTGTCATTATTGATAGTGTTGTTTGTGTTGTTAATATTATATGTATTACTGTCACTATTATTTATGTAACCAGGTTTGTTCTTTACAGTTATTTATTCAAGGATATGAAGACGCAATTTACTGGTTAACAAAGTTTGAAACGACCCCTTTATCAGAGTCCACGGCAGAGCATTTCCAGCATTTGTTCGAGCGCTTGGTTGTGTTAGATTATATCATCAGAAACACAGGTATAAACTGTCTATCTGTTATCTAGCCTAATGGGTTAGGTTATATAATCAAGATCACTGGATCACCATCTGTCTATTCTATCTATTGTATACCCAAAGTTGTTAGATTATATAATCACGAACACATGTACAACCAACCACATATCAATTCTACATCGCGTACGCGACAAACATCTGCTATCAATCCATGTGCCGATCGACTCACGCAGTGATCCAACCTTCCCCAGTATTTGCCCACCGACTCACTCAGTGTTCCAACCTTCCCCAGTATTCACATGATTCAAATCTCAGTACAGTATACCAACTGTGTATCACTGGCTAGGATCCAGGTGTGCGTATAGATGTATAAGCCATGCTGTAGATATTCCAACTTAAGGGGTTATATTACATAACTGTGTATCATTGGCGAGGATCCAAGTGTATGCATATATCAAGTATAAGACATGCTGCAGATATTATATCATACGGGGTTATTTTATATAATTGTATCACGCAGAAGATCCAAGTATGTGTATACATGTATAAGACAAGCTATAACTATTCACTCGTTGCTAGTTTCTATGATTTAAAACTTTGCCAAGGCAGGTGCCATAATGTTGATGACAGACAGAATGGGTTAAACTGATGAACGAGCGCATCAGAAGATACAAGTAGAAGAATAGTACAATGACGCACTATATAGCACTTCAGTAAAAACCAAGAATACGTAACAAGTGCGTTTAGATAACAACCAAACGGTCATTGGGGATGAGACCATCGGCTTCAAGACAGACAGCATGTCACAGTTAGAGCACACACAGAGTACAACTTCATACCTTTCACGATCAACGCACACAATCACATCAGTTAACTAGCTTAACAATCAGGCGTCCAAGAACGATTGGCTTGACGGACGAGGTGATCGAACACCGCTGTAATAATTGTGAGCACGATAATGGGTCCTGATAATCAATATCAGCGGCGAGGGCCTTTATGAACCGTTAGTAGTTGAGACACGGCAGTGAGCTATTCTGAAGGTGGCACATACAGATAACGACAGGTAACTTTAGACATTTTAGACTCTAGCCATGTTTGCAGTAGATGTCGTGGGAATGTTTGTGGAATGTCAGTGGTGCGACAGAGCCTGACGGCATCATCAATCCAGACATACAACTCCATTATTCATTGTCTGCCAATGATAAATACATATCATTGATCTCTGCACGAGAGAGTCATTGAGTTCTTACAAATGTTCAACTTGTGTTGTCGTATGCATACCTGTATATCTATACCCACGGGTGGACGCACAGCGTCCGGCTCACTGGTAGACCTTGCAACGAGCTAGTTCATGGAGCGTATCATGCACTCACCAGAACGCTTTAAGACAGCAGGCACCTCTTTGGCCTGCTCTTCGAAATGTCAAACTGCCGAGGGATGATTAACATGCGCGACACGCAGACGAATTTGTACCCTCTCGCCTAGAAGACTAGGTATCTTGAGTCACTCGACGAGGAACAAACTAATAGGGGGAATATACAATAATGTTCTCGTGGGTAAAAATGCAAATAGTGTACACGATTAATTAAACCTGGTCTGCTCAAGACAAAGTTCTAATCTCTGAGCCATGTTAACCCCCTGCAAGGGAAGCAACAGTCACTATAAGTAGATCTTCTTCTTCTTCTTCTTCAGCGTTCCGAGCCATTGAGGTTCTTTGCTGCAAATACAATCTGTCTCCATTCGTCTCTCTGGTGGACCTTCTCTTGCCAGTCATTGGTTCCAAGTGCTTGTAGGTCTGTATGTATATTATCTCTCCACCGCCTTCTTGGTCTACCTCGGGGTCTACGGTCATTTATTTCCTGAGTGTAAGCGAGTTTTGTTTCCCTATTATCTTCCATTCTTTCTATATGCCCCAGCCATTGTAGTCTATTAGCCCTCATGATACCAGTGATTAGCGGGGACTTAAAGAAATCATAAATGTCTTTGTTACTTCTTCTTTTCCACTCTCCACTTTGTGTATCCCTAATGGGTCCAAAGATGCGTCTTAAAATTTTGTTCTCAAAGGTTTGTAACAAGGCTTCGTCTCCTTTCGTTGTACTCCAGGTTTCAGAGCCATACAGCACAACTGGTCTGATCAGTGTTTTGTATATTGTGATTTTGGTGTTACGAGATAGCGCCTTTGATTTTAGTAGATGTTGTAGTGCATAGTATATCTTATTTCCAGAGTTGATTCTAGTTTGTATTTCTTCCCTTATGATGTTGGAGCAGTTGAAGATTGTACCCAGGTATTTGTATGTTTCTGTTTTTTTAATGGTCATATTATCTATTTGTATGTGGCCAGAGTTTTTAGCCATTCCTTCTCTTGAAATTACCATATATTCTGTCTTATCTTGGTTGATAACCAGCCCCATCTGTTGGGCTTTTTCCTTTAAGTGAGTCAATATTTCTAATGTCCTTTGTTCACTATAATATCTATATCATCTGCATAACCAAGCAGCTTGGATGTTCCTCCAATATCACATTCCTCCTTTACCTTCCTTACAACTTTCTCTAGAGCCAGATTGAAGAGTAGCGGCGATAGTGCATCACCCTGTTTCAAGCCAGATGTTATTTGGAAGGGGTCTGATTTCCTGCCTTTATATGTTACTATATTATAAGTATCTTCCATGCATAGTTTGGTCATGTTAATTAACTTCCTTGGTATTCCAAATTCCTGCATAACATTCCATAGACTATTCCTATGGACACTATCATAAGCCTTTTTAAAATCCACAAAAATGTTATGGAGATCTCTTTTATATTCCCAATGTTTCTCGGCTATTTGTCGTAAGATAAATATCTGATCTATTGTTGATCTGTTTTGTCTAAAACCCGCCTGGTAGTCACCTAATATGTCTTCTGAATATGGTTTTAGTCTATTTAGTAATACTGCGGATAGTATCTTATAGCTTGTGGACAGTAGTGATATTCCTCTATAATTTTCACATTGGAACTTGTCTCCTTTCTTAAAGATAGGTATCAATAATGACTCTTTCCAGTCATGGGGTATTTCTTCTGTCCTCCAGATTTTTATTATTAGTTCGTATAGCTTTAGATGTAATGCATGACCACCTGCCTTTATAAATTCAGCAGCAATTCCATCAGTCCCAGTTGCCTTATTGTTTTTAAGTCGTGTGATTACATATAGGATTTCTTCAAATGTAGGTTCTTCAATTTGTGGTTCGCATGTTAGAACCTCTTCCTGTGGGAAAATGTTACTTGGAGCTTCACAATTTAGTAATTCAATAAAATATTCTTTCCATGTGTTGCACATTTCCTCATCGGTATTTATCATATTCCCATTTTTGTCTTTTAAACCATATGTGTTTTGTTGGTGCCCTCGTTTAATTGACTTCAGTACTTTAAAAAATTTTCTGGATTCATTTTTCTGGTGATTAGTTTCCATATCTTTGATTATATTACTCATATATTCTCGCTTCTGCTGTCTGACTATTTTTGTAGCCTCTTTACATTCATTTCTATAATGCTCTTCCTTTTGGATGTTATTGATGTCATTTAACCATACATGTCTGGCATTCTTCTTCCTAGTGACTGCTTCTTCACATTTTTGATTGAACCATCTGTTCTTTCTATGCGTGGTTAACACACCGAGACATTCTTCTGCGGTAGATTGAATTGTATTCTTGATGTTCAACCAAGTTTGGTCAACGCTTTCCTCCAAAGGGTTTTGCAAAGTTTCAAGTTTACATTTTATTTCATCTGTAAATTTCTCTTTGACTGTAGTGTCTTGTAGCTTTTCTCTGTTATATGTTGGGTGTAATCTTTGTAATTTAGAATAGAAAGCTCTCTTAAGTTTTATTTTAAATTTTGCTCCAATGAGGAAATGGTCACTGTGGCACTCAGCTCCTCTATAACTTCTGACTTGCTGTATGTTTGATGCATTTCTGTTGTTAATTAAAATGTGATCTATTTGATTATAGGTTCTTTTGTCACATGATTTCCAAGTTTGTTTGTCTATATCCTTTCTTTGTAGTCTGGTACTGCTAATCTGCAGTCCTTTGGCTTCTGCCAGGTTGATGACTCTCCATCCATTATCATTTGAAGTTGTATGTAGGCTTTCCATACCGGCCACTTTTTTTATTAGTTTGCTCTCTACCTATTTTTGCATTGAAGTCTCCCAGCACAATCAGGATGTCCTGTTTGGGGGTTTCTTCTATGACATCCTCCAGATCATTATAAAAGTCTTCTTTAATATCATCTTCTTTCTCTTCAGTAGGTGCATGTACATTAATCATCGTTATATTTTTCCATTTACCTTTTATTCGTAATTTACTAATCCTGTCATTAAAAGCTTTAAAGTTTAAAACGTTCCCCCATAACTCTTTTTTGATGACAAATCCTGTTCCTAATTCATGTTTATTTTGGGTGTTTCCTCCATATATTATAATCATTCCATTTTGCTCTAAAGTACCCTCTCCTGGCCACCTTATTTCTTGAATTGCTGTGATATCCATTTGATATTCAACCAGCTCCCGGGTTAGTTCTTCGGCCGCTCCAGCTCGATATAGTGTCCGTACATTCCATGTTCCAAATCTCAAAAGTCCTTTAACGTTCCAAGGTCGTTGTCCAGATAAGTCAGTCCGATATCGAGGCTCATGTATTTGTTTCGTAACAAAGAAAGGTTTTTACAAAGGTGGGGATGTTAACCCCACGCTTCAACCCCCAACCTGGAGGACCAGGGTGTTTCTCTTTGTCTGCTCTCTACCCTTTGACCTGTCCGGCTTGGGAGGCCCTGCTGGTAGCTACGCTACCGCCGGCATAGCTCTTAGGGTCATTGAGAAACTCAAGCTCCCCCACCACGACAAGGATAAGTAGATCTAGGTCACATTAATCCCCGACTTACGTCCCTGTCCAGGGAACCGCTGTTGAGCAGTGGCAAGACACTCGTCGGCCGGCCCGCTGGCTTGGGTTCGATCCGCTTCGGCTAGGAGTTTTTAAAATTGTCCTTGGCTTCCAGCTCGACCCAGCCTTTGAATGGGTACCTGTATATGTCTTGGGATATAAAGGCTGCCGGTGAGATACTAATAACATCACTCACCGAGTTCCGATTGGTCTATAATAATATTTAATAGCACATATGTATTGGTCTATACTTACTTAAGCATATCTCATGAGTACTATTGTTATTCAAGCGTGGTACACACTCGTGATACTACTTAGTTAGTTAGTGGACAGATCATCCTCATTTACACATCGAACCATTCAGTCCATAAGTGCTCGGATCCTTTCCTCAGTAAATCCCACAACGTGTAGCTGCTAACGACACCAGTTCTGTGTTGGTTTATCAACGTTTATCAATCGTCTTTGGCTTCCTGCATAGTGTTCTTGTTTAGCCACACCTCTTTTAATTTGCTGTTCTCGCATGCTGAACACGGTTGTAGATTCACAGTCATCACTTCGTTCTTGCGAACGATTTACTTCTCGTAAAGCATTCAGAATGTCAGCCTGGTCCGTGGCGCGTCCACCTTCCACAATAGCCTTACCTGCGACCTTGTCAGAACGCTCATTTCCTTGTACATGAGCATGCCCTGGCACCAGAATGAAACTGACCTTTGCCAGCCGAGACCGCTCCAGAGACAGCAACCACTCTCTTTGGATCCACCCCATCTCTATCTTCTTGAGCTTGCTAAGTCGCTAAGGAAACATGCCATAGTGAATGTCTGAGTCTCGAGCCATGTTATTGCCAAGACTTCCATAGTAAGACTAAATGTGGTCAAAGCAAAAGCACAAGAATCTTTCACGATTCTCCCTCCGGCCTGAGCAGCAAAGACCCATGAACCTCTCACCCATCTGTGTAAATGACAGCATCACCGTCTAACGAATTCTCGAAGATCAACGTTTGTACTTCCGCCTCCACAGCAGCCGGATTTTCTTGTCTGCATTTTCTGTCTAGTTGGATGCAAACTGAAAAGGACGTACATACATCTGTTGGCACTTGTACCCACTCCTCGCCAGGTTCTAAGGCCTCAAGTGAACACACCTGATGAAAAATGTCTTCATCTTGACCCATCCACGACTCTCCTCTTTTTAACCTGCTGCCCTTTACCTTCTTAATTTCACTATGCAGTGGATGTTGTGTGTTTGCATTGACACTGAGGTAGGCACGAACTCTGCAAATTTGTATTCTGTCTCCAATGGTTGGAAAATCAAGAAGATAGCGCATTTCGGCCTCTCATGCCTGTCTGGCTGCTCTGTTCTAGATAGCGTTCGAAAAGGGCTTTGCCCTTATTTTCGTCATACCTCTGCCAGATAAGGTCAGCATTTTGGAAGTCAGGAACACTCTTATCCTTGACTACCCCATTCATCCTTTTATGTAGTTGCCAGAAAAATTTCAGTGACTTGTCTGTGCTTAGTCTTAGACAAAACTCTGCCGATTGTTCACTTTTAACCACTTTAACAAGTTCTTTTTTTTTTTTTAAATAGCTAACTTTGGTGTCCATCTCTCTTTACAATTGCACAATAAGAATAGGATGGACAGCTCTGTTCTTATTGCCGTTTTGCTATTTCCTTACAGCACCACGCTTATCCACCAGGGCATTCTCCGCCTCACAATTCCACCAAAGTGGCTGTTCCCAACTTTGTTTCCGGCCATGATGATTCCTGCGCTTGTCACGCCTTATTTTACTCACGACATCTTGCCCTGAAATGTTATACTTGAAGGTATTGACTGTTGCCTAGTGCTGCTTGGTTTTGCGATCTCTTCGAATATGCTGCAAGGGTGGTGGTCGCTGCCATGGTGCTCTAGGGCATCCCATCTACACACTGTAGGGAATGACGGAGACACCAGCGCCAGGTCAATGACACTGTTCTCGTCACTTGGACGACTTGCTGTCCTGGTGACACAGCCACTGTTGATACACACAAGGTCACTGGTTTCAAGTGCCACCTCAAGCCCCTCCCCCTGTGTGTTGGAAGAAATATTACCCCATGATTTGCCCTTAGCGTTGAAATCCCTACAAAAAATGGCATTCCTCTCGTGACATAATATGTCATTCAAACACTGCCAGCTATAGGAATCCACGCTCGCGTTACAGGCATAAACATTCACCAACACGAATGGTAGACCGGAATGTACTCTAACAGCCTGTATCTCATCACTGTCCCACCTGGACAAGTCCAGTCCTGAAACCAATACACTGCCTCGAATCAGAATCACCATTCCCAGGTGTCGCCTGTTGTAAAAGCATTTGAATCCGGCTATATGGAGTGGATTTTTAACGCCCTACCTCGTTTCTTGAAGTGCAACTATATTGTTCCTGTATGCCAGGCTTTCCAAGATAGGGGCACAATTCCAATATAGAATACGCGTGTGCTTGAGGCCCAGTCGTTCGCATTTGCATCTGAGACGTCTGGCACCGGCCCGTTTATCTTGTCTCTTACGCCATGGACCGCGCATTAAAAGTCGAAACGGTTCGTTTACCTTATGTACGAGGCACACACACTAGTCCGCCACTTTGTAGAATCCAGAAAACAACACAGTAACCCAACGCGCTACGGAAAACAATCAATGAGTGATTAGCTCAGATGCACGAACTCCGTAGCACCGGCCAAAATCTTTTGGTTTACATCCTAGCGCAGAAATAACATGCATGCGATGAAATTATTCACCTGCTACGTGTACAAATGGAGCGGTTTCAACATCACTCAGTCGCCCGCCGTCATCTTGACCAGAACCCGTGATACTAAGTATAGTGTTCTAGATTGATTTTTGCGTGTGGATTAGCTTCCCTATTACCAGTGTCCCTTGCCATCAGGCGAGCTTATTCCAACTCAGAGGTACCTATAAGGTACTTGTAAGACAACAGATTAAATGATTTAGCCGCTTTACCACCTACCACAAAGAGCTAATTTAAGAAATATCATGGATACAGATCAAGGGGAAGACCATGTAAAAGATAAATTATTGGTACTCAGAACTACCTTAGAGAAATAAATACCAACTTATAAAGAGCATTAAAAAAAAAAAATAAACACACACACATAAAAATTGTTTACATCTCCCCTAATACTTTACTGAGATAAACACAGTTAGCTAGTCAACAGAGCATCCTTACTACACATCGAACCATTGATTCCAGAAGTGCTCGGATCTCCTCCTCAGTAAATCCCGTAGCTGTAGCGGGTAACGACATAAGTTATGTGTTAGTTTATTAACTTTCTTAGACTTCCCGCGTAGTTTTCATATTTGGCCATATCTCTTTTAATGTGCTGTTCTCACAGTCTGACCAAGGTTGTAGATTCACAGCCATCACTAGATTCTCGCAAACGACTTACTTCTCGTAGAGCATTCAGTATATCAGCTGATATCAGCCTCTCTCTCTCTCTCTCTCTCTCTCTCTCTCTCTCTCTCTCTCTCTCTGGGTGAGTGAGTGTGTGTGTGTGGGTTGGTGGATGGGTTGGGGATGTGTGTGTGGGTGGGGAGATGTGTGTGGTGTGTTGGTTGGGGATATGTGTATGGTGTGTGGGTGGGAGATGTGTGTGTGGGTTGCGGATTTGTATGGTGTGTGGATGAGGGTATGTGCGTGTGGGTATGTGCGAATGGTGGGTGAGGATATCTATGTGGGTGTGGGTGGGGGATATGTGAGTGGTGTGTGGGTGGGGGTTATTGTGTAGTATGTAGGTGGGGGTGTGTGTGTGGTGTGTAGGTGGAGGATATGTTGTGGTGAGTGGGTGTGGCATGTGTGGGTTTGGGTGGGGGTTATGTGTGTGTGGTATGTGGGTGGGGAATATTGTATGGTTGGGAGATATGTGTGGTGTGTGGGTGGGGGATATGTGTGTGGTGGGGAATGTGGGTTAGAGCATGTGTGGTTGGATGGGGGTGTATGAGTGAAGAATTACCCAGTACCGATGAGCCGACATATGCCTGATAATTTCCTCATTCTCGGTCTTGTCTTACAAGTACCTTATAGGTACCTCTGAGTTGGAATAAGCTCGCCTGATGGCAAGGGACACTGGTAATAGGGAAGCTAATCCACACGCAAAAATCAATCTAGAACACTATCCAGTGACGTCCACCGGGCGCTGGAACGCAATTTATTCCTCCCCCCGACGCTTGACGGCAGAAGTGGAAGATGATGATGATGATGATATATATATATATATATATATATATATATATATATATATATATATATATATATATATATATATATATATATATATATATATATATATGACGACCACGTATCCAGAGCTCTGCTGCATTGATTAAATATCACTCATCACCTTCAACTGAACTGTTTGTAACAGTGTGGTGTGATTATAAGTTAGTTGCGTGTCCTTTACAGGAAATTCCAATTAACTTCTGAATTAATCGGCTGTTTATATTGGACTAGACAATTTTTAGATCAGTTGTTTGCTGGTGCTTTCTGAACGGTTGACCCCTCATATCGTCGAGATCAAAGGTAAGAGTTTCCTTCAAAAGCGCTCACGCCAAATGTTGAACCCATTGTGTCGGAGAATTATGAAACTACGCGTACTGCTATTCCATAACACATTGCGGTGGTGTAGCCTATAGGTGCGATACGAGAATAAAAATAAATAAACAAAGAAAAAACAAACAAATAAACAAATAATCAAAGAAAGAAAGAAAGCATAAAAGGCTTTGCGACCTACCCACACTTAAATACGGAAGAATGCATCAGTTGAATAATGTCATCTATTTTTATATATCTAGTATCTATAAGCCGGTCTCTCTGGCTGTGGGGTTACAACACTTTCTCTCTGTAATCCCGTTTATCACGCTCGTGACTTGCGGGATACTGAGCCGGCCGCTCAGAAAGCAATGGCAAACTACTGAGCGTAATCTTGCCAAGAGATCAACAGACAGCTGAAAGATGCTGCTGTTGACAGCTAAGTCCTGTAAAAGGATACGCAAAACATTTTTTAGTATCTATAACCTTCTAACCCTTCACCCAAAATAACTACGGATAGTCACGTATAGTTCACCTGCCGGTATTGCTGATTCTTTTTATCCAAATAATGAATGTACATGTTTAAGTAATGATGTGAAAATAACCTATACATTGTTAATTTAGATCGAGGAAATGATAATTGGTTAATAAAGTATCAACCAGCCCCTCCAACAGCTGTGAGAGAAACACAAGACTTCAGCGTGGTGAGAACACGTCAGTTGAATTGGTGTTCAGTATGAGTTTGGTATCATCTGGTGTCAGTTATCACGATAAGCTATGTATAGACACAACAATTTGTGGCGCCGCTGGTGCAGATGAGTGGGGCAAAGGGATGAATCAATCACTCGAAGACTTGGGAAAGAGTTTCAGTAGCAAGAGCAGTTTGTAAGCAATTCAGTTAGCAGATCGTATATGCGTGTCCTAGGAGGAGCTGAATTAATGAAATAGACGGAATATTATTATTATTCTTATGTAGTCTTTTAGTTTTACTTTCTGGTAGATTTTGCTTATGTAAAAAAGGATCTAGATGAAACAGCGTTGGAGCTCAAGCCAATGAACACAAGCAAGCAAGCAAGCAAACAGACTTAAATGAAATAGACAACACATCATTATTTATACTATATATGTGGTCTCTTTTATTTAAACTTTCTGCTGGAATTTGCATATGCATTGTATTAACAATAGATCATTTAGCGGAAGTAGCAATTTTCTTAGGGGTGTAATTTTGTCTCATGAGGAATGCTGAATCGACAATAAATCTGTGAACTGTTGCTGGGCGCAGTGGTAGAATGTATACATTTTCTGACCCTAGAAACTCGGAGAAGGCCTACGTTGATAAGTGGTTAAGCTGTCTGCCCTGTGCAGTGAAGGTCGTGGATTCGTTCTCTGAACCTGCGTCTTTCCGACGAGAGCAATTGTTCAGGAGAATCCTGATGGCAATGGCTGCATCTACGTAGTTTGGGCTTTGTGTGATGCGCTCGACCTGCGGCTTGTGATTCTATGGAGAGGGTTCGAGCCAGATAGAGCCAAAGCCACTGAAGTAGACGCTCTATACTTTAGTGTTGTAGTACTGCTTCAGTGTCCCAGAAACTGTGCCATTATACCACTGTGATAGTGTCTGGTTGTACACGTGTTATCTTCTTTGCTATCAACTATCAACTTTGCGTCTAGCACCATATACCCAAAACGCCCCAAGGCGAGTAAAGCATCCTTCCCTTGTGTGCTTTTAATGCCTCTTATAAAGTCATATAGTCTTGATGTGTTGTATTGGTTTTAATGCCTCTTATAATGTCATATAATTCTGATGTGTTATGTTTCTATACATTAAATGTCCTTACGTTTTGTCTTGGTCCACTTTTCTTTAGCTGCTCTATAGGTGTGAGGTATTTCTTACTTCGTTGTCAATTATTGTTTATTCTGGAGTTTTTATCTTACGTTCTTTGTATCATTTTGTTCAAGATTTAATTAGTGATTCATAATTATTTTTAATTGATTTATTTTACTTATAAGTTGGCATTTGCTGTTTGTTGCTGATCACCATGTTTAAGACGATGCTGTTGACTACTTTTGACATGGAAAAATTCAGGACACAATTGTCATAATTAAAGTGATTACATTGTAATAAACAAATAATTTCCAAACAGCTTACGTTTCAGTAAAAATAAACCAAGGCAATGGGCAGATTGCTATGTGACCATACACACCAAACTTGAAAATTAACAGTAAAACTGAAGAAAATACAGGATCCTTTAAGAAATATCGAGCTAGATTTGACAATACTTGAATCGAAACAGATAACTCCATTACTGTACACAAGATGCACAATATTATAGAAACAACACAAAGTATAGACGAACAATGGCAACTGCTAAAAGAACCAATACAAACATACCTAAAAAAGAATAATACCAGAGATATAGAATACTGCCAAGAAGAAATTGATGACAGTAGCAATTCTACAATTTATGCACATTAGACGACAAGGTAAACAAAATCAGTGTGAATATAGATATACGTAAATAGTACAAAATGTCAGACATCGAAAGATCCTGGCTGTGTAGTCAGTGTAGGTATATTGAAGAACAACAAGAAGACACACTATTTATTTACACAAAAACATAGGAACTGTCGGATACTGGAAAGCGTACAAGTAGCTATAGTGTAAACACTAAAGAAGGTAATATATTAAAGGATAAAGAAAATGTAATTGAAAGATGGACAGTACATATAAAAGGGTTGTATGATGATGATGGTAGATGGAAAACAAACAATTGTGATTAATGTGCATGTAACCAATACTAAAAGCAGAAGTTAACGAAGATATACAGTATATATAGAAAGATGAATTTCCGGGGTCAGATAAGGTCAGTGTCGAAGAATATAAAGCTGTTGTTGAAATGGGTAGAGGAGTGATAACACAACTATTGAAAGGTATCTATCACAGTGGATTTTTACCTGATGTCAAAGATCCACTAAAGAAAGCAGGTTGTCAGCAACCTGCTTGCGACAGGTAATTCAGGACTCCCTACTTTTGCACGACACGAATCAATAACTCGTGTGGTTTACAAAAGGATACATTTTTATTTAGAGCTATTTACACACAAGCTCTGCGAGCGGGATACTTCATGGATAATTAACAACATGGTATGTTTCACAGATGCATTTAAGAGGTGAAAATAATGATACTATTAACTAATTGGAATCTAAAGCCTAGCTAACACTATTGCTGATAAACTATATAAGGTTCCTAGCGAACACGTCTGTTCTCTATCTGTCCTTCGTCCCAGTCTGAGGCACGCTTCTAGTTGCGCGTTGAACCACGGACATTCAGTCCTCCGTGCGCTGGCGAGTTTGCGTGCGTAGAGTCCCAGCACGCTTGGTCAGTTAACGAAAGTAACTGGGATTCTCCAGTTACTCGTCGAGAGGCGAGTTCCCTATACTCTTGGGAAACCCTCGCTCATAAGTACTCAACGACCTCTTAGTTGACACGAGTGTGTCCTGTTGTCAAGCTAAATATAGTGCCTGTGTCTCTCCTGTCTAGTGTTCTCTGTATAGCTCCGTCTTAACTCTCTAAGCTCCTGTGTGGATCTTTGACACACTCCTCTCCTCTGTGTGTAGTGTTACAACCGTTTAACTCCTGTATGTAACACGTATTGGTCACTGAAAAATTGGCTGTCCAATTTTGTCAAAGATCTCATAAGTTTACGTATCTCTTCTGGGGATAGAACAAATTCTCTTCTCTGCCTTTTCACACTGTTATATTGATTCACTCGGCTAATTGAGTAGTGCATCACATCATTATAGTTGGATATACCTCTATTATATTCTTGGGAATTGTATTGATCCGGAACCGTTGTCTTATGACTTATGTCCTGGCTTCCGTCGTTTGACCCTATGTCCTTTGACTTCTGCCCGTTGACTTATGTCTCGACCTGTCCTCAAATTGCCCAAAATGACAACCCGCTACAAGTTGTCTCTGTTACGAGAACAACACATGAGCATACATTTTAATGTTCCCCTATAATATCAGTACCAACTCGTATGCTCTATGTTCTACTCTTCACCTTTAAACTTCCGTTTGTGAAGAAATATTTTCAATGTTACTTTCAGGTTTTTAAAGAAGTTATTGTGTCCCCTGTTTTGAGTTACCGTTATTGGTAACAAATAGTGACTGCAACCTTTATGTGTTTGTTTTCCTGTTTGTTTGCGTGTAATTCATTACACTACAATGTAATTAACTTGCTAACATGTGTATGCGTTCCTATCCTACATGTGTGTATTACTTCGAGCGCCGTAAATCGGATTATTGTGGCTACAAACGTTGGTTACTTTTATTTATGACCACAATTTCGTTTTAAGATGCTCAAAGTACTTTCCCTATTTACTACTACTATTTCTAAAGTATAGCAGTTACACACTTAAAACTGAACAACACATTGGTTACACAGATTGACACAGACAAGTCATAATAAGACGATTTTCGCGGAGAAAAAAAAATTCCGCTAAATCTCTCTCTCTCTCTCTCTCTCTCTCTCTCTCTCTCTCTCTCTCTCTCTCTCTCTCTCTCTCTCTCTCTCTCTCTCTCTCTCTCTCTCTCTCTCATTCAATGTTTACTTTCTTCATTCACTCCTCTCCTATTATACGTCTTTCGTTCCATACTTTCATACCATACTTCTGTTAAAACATTCATTCGTCTTTAAAATATGGTTCATAATATTACATAAATGAACATTACATATTTACATTAAATAATTGGATGAATCGCACAAGTTTTCACGCCACATGACTGCGCTATGTCTGTGCACGCGTCATATCTACACAAAATATTATACACGTTTGTGATGATGGTTTGTTACCGATCATATGAAACTAACTAATCTACATAAGCTATAGTAATTTCGTGCGCTGTCCTAAATTAACCTAAGGGAAATAACCTAATTAATTAACTCTATTTAAGCAAAGTGGGTTAGTTACCTTATAGTATTATTGGTAAATGAAATGATATTAATTTTGCAATGATTGGGTTAGTTTAGAAATGATATTTTAAACAAATTGATATATAAATGATTATGTTTACATGGTGATGTGATAAAGTAATGTCTACTAATTGCATTTCTAACGTAGGTGTTAATCTAAATGAGGTTTTTAAATAAATGTTAGTGACTTATACCTATGAACTAACATGAATAATGTCATATATTTAATTGAACATTTGCAATACAATTATAAATATACACAATGAGGTTATGCGCACTGTTTTAAAAAAAAACAATGTACTATACATATCACAATTATATATAACTACACTAACGTCGTCCTGTACGGTGTAATGTTCGAGCACTGTTCCTTGTAGACTAGTGTAATAACATAGTTCAATTCACCACAGTCTTATATGCTCTCCTTTCAGGATAGTGGTATCTATAAAGTTCCCTACTAGTTTCTGTAGGTTCACGTCTAATACTTTCATTGTAATTATTGCTTATCTACGTGTTAGCGTTGTAGAAATATCACTAATGTGCCTGTTCATTTACTCATAATGGCACTGTTTATCTTTCACAGTGTAGTCGACTGGCGAAATTAACGCACTTCAAAGTGTAAGATTCTACCACACACGGCACTGATTTCATTCATAACTACAGTGTCACTGTTTCTGGTGATATATCTTCGCCCTTCTCCTGTACCTCAGGTATAACTATATTTGAAGGTCTACTTAAAATGTCTGCCAAAGAGTTCAATGATCCCTTCAAATGCTGGATTGTAATGGCATAGTTTGCCAATATTAAGGACCATCTGTAGATCCTGTTGTTCTGCGGGATGCCAGACTGCATTACAGCAAGGGGAGAGTTGTCGGACTGGATTACAAACTCTGTACCTGCCAAAAACCTATGCAGTTTTCTCACACAATAGATTACGCTGAGGCCCTCCAATTCAGAAGCTGAGTATCTTGATTCAGCAGGGCTGATTTTACGGCTTACATACATCACAGGGTGGAACCTCCCGTCGAATAACTGGCCTAATACCAGATATGGAAATCGCACTTGCGTCTGTGCGGAGAAAATAGGTAAGATTTTGGTTAGGTAAACGCAAAATAGGTGGTACACTGAATAAATATTTCAATTTTGATAATGCGCCAATTAACTTTGCATCTTGCACATTTAATTTAGCCGAAGTTTTCAAAATATTTGAAAAAACACTGGTGATTTCCGCCGGATTGGGAATAAATTTACTATAATAGTTTAAAAGACCAAGTAGACTTCGGACCTGTTTCTTGGTCGTTGGCATAGTCAAATTGAGAATCTTTGTGACTATTTTCTCGTCTGTTTTGAGTTGGCCTCTGCAGATGGTATGGCCTAGGAAGTCAATTTCCTCCATGCCCAACTCTACCTTAGTTGGTTTGACGGTAAGACCAAATAATCGTAGCCTGTCGAAGACATGTCGAAGTTTCATTAGGTGTGACGTCCAGTCTTCAGTATGAATACATATGTCATCTATGTATGTAGAAGTATTGGTCACCCCGTGGAGAAGATCTCTAGTTAGATGTACACAAGTGGCAGGAGCATTACGAAGGCCAAAAGGGAGAAAGCGCCACTCATAGAGTCCTAGAGGTGTAGAAAAAGCTGTCGAAGGAATTGAATTTTCTTCCATCGGAACTTGCCAGTAACCTCGAGTGAGGTCGAGTTTAAAAAATATACGAGATGTAGACATATCCAGGATCAAATCTTCGCATGCTGGAATTGGCTCAGCATCGATCTTTGTCACTCTGTTTAAACGTCGAAAATCGACACAGAGGCGAATTGTTGAGTCCTTTTTGGTGACAAGAACGATAGGAAAGGAATATTCTGACTGTGATCTTTGAATTATTCCACTCGACTCAAGAGATAGTATTTCTTTGTCGAGATTTGCCCTATAATTTAGAGGGATGGAATAAGGTCGACATTTGATAGGGGTTTATCAGTCAGAATGATGGAATGCTCTATTCTGTCTGTCTTTCCTGGGATGTCGGAGAAAATGTCCCTGTATTCTGTCACTAGATCTATCATCTGTCGTCGTTGCTCGTCCGTAAGTTTGGTTTCTATCCGTATGCTATCGATGGTCCCAGTCGTGTCTACAGTAGGGACTGGTAATTCTATTCCGTCGTCATCTGTCTGGTTAAGTACTGTTGTGGTATTAGCTGCGTGTGCTGTTACCTGGCTATGTGTATTTGCGATGTCGCTGTCGTGTGTCGCCCTACCTTGTGTAGTTGTGTTGTGTACGTCTGTCGTCCGATTGACTGGTGTGGTTGCATTTTGTTCGTCTGTCGGTAGTTCCTGTCGTGAGAAATATGGTTTCAGCATGTTGATATGAAATATCTTTAATTTTCCCTTATCGATATTTCATAGTCGACATCTGATATTTTACGTTCGACGTTGAATGGCCCTTGCCAAGATGTTAGTAACAAATTACGTTTATCTGGTAGTAAAAGCAGAACTTTCTGATTCGGTTCAAGGTGTATTGTTTTAGCACCCTTATTTGCATACTCGCGGTACATCTGTCCTTTTCTCTCCAAAGATGCTTTGGCTATTTCACATTGGATACAATGGATAGTAGAGAACATCGTACAAATAGTTTAATGAGTCATGTGACTAAATAATTAATGAGAATTATAATGAGAAGAATAAGAAATAAAATAAATCCAGAAATTGGATGTGAGCAGTGTTATGTATAAGGGCAAGGCACAAACAACGACATATACACATTGAGAACATTACCTGAAAGAATGATTGAAATGAACAGAGATGTATATTTGTGCTGTATTGACTACAATTGGGCATTTGATAAGGTAAAACACAACAATGTGATTACAATGTTGGAAATATTAATCATTGATGTTAAAGATCTCATCATAATAATTAACATGCATTTGCAACATATAACATCCATTACAATTAACAATCAACTAGGAACCTTTCGACACATTAAACAAGGCATTAGGCAGAGTTGATCACCTGATCTATTCAGTATTTACAGCGAAATAATAATTGGATCCATACAAGAAACGCCGGGAATATCATTTGTTGGGCATAATGTCAATAACCTGTGTTTTGCTGAAGATATGGGCTTGGTCGCTGAAAATGAAACGCAGTAACAAGTAGTGTTAGACATAAGGTATGTCATCATATTATCAGGAACACAAATATTGTCAAATATCCATACCATATGTGATAGCGTTAGACATGTCAGCATGGTGGATATGCTTGCAGATCTACAAATTGATGGGAAAGACATTAGACTTATAAAAAACATATATTGGAAACAACAAGCTGCAATAAGGATTGATAATGAAGTGGGACAGTATCAGCCAATTAAGAGAGGTGTTAGGCAGAGATGTGTGATGTCTCCAGATCTTTTTTCCCTGTACAGTGAAAATATTTTCAGAAATGTAGAAGATATAAATGGAATCAGCATTGGAGGACGAAACATCAATAACATTAGATGTGCAGATGATACAGTATTAATTGCAGACAATGCGCAGGACCTGCAACAATTAGTAGATGCGGTTGTTGTACACAGTGAGCAACTGGGGTTAGAATTAAATTGTAAAAAGACTCAGGTTACGGTCGTCAGTAGGAAGGAAGAAGTGCCACAATGTAATATACAAGTAAATGGAAATATTCTTCAACAAGTGAATCGGTACAATTATCTTGGAACAGTTATAACATCTGATGTGAGATGCCTTGAAGAGATTAGAACAAGAATCGCCATGGCGAAAGTAGCCTTTAGCAAGGTGAAAAACATTCTGACCAATAAAAAGATGTCAATTGAAACGAGGAAAAGAGTGTTGAGGGGATACATAGAGCCTTTTCTTTTGTATGGATGTGAAACTTGGACAATGAGCAGTCAAGCTGAAAAGCATCTGATGGCTGCAGAAATGTGGTTTCTGAGGAAAATACAAAGAATACCATGGACAGACAGAAAAACCAATGACCAAGTACTACAGGAGACAAATGAACATCGTAAACTGATTAGAGAAATTAGACGTAGACAGTCAAAATTTTTTGGACATGTTATGAGAAGAAATGGATTGGAGAACTTAGTGACAACTGGCAAGATCGAGGGGAACAGACCAAGAGGAAGACCGAGAGGAAAATACCTGGATGGCTTGGCCACATGGCATGGACGAGACAGGAACACTGAGCTGATCCACGACGCTGGTGATCGAGTGAAATGGCGAGTCATGACCGCCCACGCTTTCCGGCATGGCACATGATTGATTGATTGATTGATCCATACCATTATTTATCCAAAGGAGTTAGAAAAGAAATGATACATGCGATTGTAATATAAAGTTAAAATGAAAGACTCTGAATAACAGAAAAACAGAAGTAATGTTGTTTACAAAGATAAATTAGATACTCTAATGCAACATAAAAGTGAATAAAAACCAGTCTGCATTACGTCCCAAATAAGCGCGTGATTACCATCTTAAGCAAGGTTTCACCAAGGGGGAATCAGGATATTACATGCTGTTTATTTCCATTATCCATGTCTTTCCCCTATGAATAGTTAGATCTAATTTTGTGACCTCCCGTCAAGCTTGTTTAGTTTATCTTGCATCTGATTTCGTGTGTGGGACAGGATGGCAATATGCTAAGCGATGTCCAGATTACCAAGAGGCTCCGTCAGACTCCGTTGACTGCCATCCCTGGCTGCGGTCATTGTTATCTTCACAATGCAGTTCACAGTCAATCAGAATTATAAAGGTGACCAAATTCATTCCCATGGAACACTTGTTCTTATTTCCAATGTATCTCTTAGTTTTCTTTCATGAAGAAATCTGCATATCACTTCTTTAGATGTTGCCTTTATATAGTTAATGATCTTCCCCATAAATTTCTAAAGAGAATATCCACTAAAACTTTTGAAGGCCCTCGTATAGTCCACACATCTAAATAAAGCGACGAGATCATTTCAACGCTTGGCTATATTACTATGCGCAATCTGCTCTTGCAATCTACTTCTGGTCTTGTTTTATTTATTTCTTTGTAACTGAAAGTAAGCTGTTTCGAAATCGTTTGTGTATTAAAATGTGATCACTTTGATTGTGACAATTGTTTCCTGGACGTTTCCATGTCAAAAGGCGTCATTAGCACCACATTTACGTGGTTTGCAGCAAACTGCAAATGACAACTTATGAGTGACATAAATCAGGAAGGAAAAATTACGAATCACTACATTTCAGAAGCAATGGCAAACTATTAAACCTACACTTGCCAAGAAATCATAAACAGCCAAAAATGCTTGGGTTGACTGTAACGTCCTGTAAAGTGTATGCAACTAACTTTTTTATATGGAGCATTTAGTAGACTTTTCCAGCGATGCAAAATACCTGACACATGTAGATGGCTTTGCAATGACATGACGATCTATCATGCGACAATCTATCAAACTTACATCCATGTAATAGCAATAGCCATGGGATGACTAGTGAGACCATCTTTAACAATTATGTTGTATCATGTGTTATTTCCTTAGTTATATTGTTATTTAGAGATACAAACGGCGTCTAAATCTCTAACAGATGGTATCAGATGGTATTTGTTTTACATACCATGGAAAATACTGAATACCCATTACTGATCATGATATCAGTAGGATTTCAACCTTCTCTTAAAAGGCGAGGAATCCGCTTGCAATGACAATGATGCCCTTATTTGTACAGTGTAGACACACACTGCCCACAGCGTTCAAGTTCCGTAGTTAGGAGAATCCACAGCTTGAGTCTAACATTGACCTCTTGAGTCAGAGACGGGCTTTGTATTACTAATATACTACACTTCCAAAGACTCTTGCGCGTCAGCCCGCTGTTATGTGTTCGAAGCCTGCTCATTGAGAATATATGGGGCTTCCATGTAAAGCTAGCCTAAAATAGACAGATAGCAGAGAATGCCAGAGGAAGCCCAGACGGCTGACGTAATATTGACCACATTACCTTTTAAGTACCTATTGGGCTATACAATTTGGGGGCTAGAACGATGCGCCCAATACTTTCCACAACATGTAAAACTAGTCCTTTACCTTGTTTACTTACATTTTAAATTGAGAAATATTGGAACGTGGCACGTATCTGAATGTCCCGTGTCCTGTGATGTCGGTTTGTAACTCAACTCAACTTTAAAATTAATATAAATATTAGAAAACGTTAAAGGGAAAGAGGAATAGGAATGGTAAGATCCCATTGCAGACGCTTTGAAATACAGTCATGCATGTTAAATTTCATTTGATGAGTACCTTATTATTGATAACTGTGCATCCTTATTGTCTAAACACACAGGGCACATTACAAGTCCTAAGATCAGAACGGCTTTAGTAATGCCATAATACGAGACACAAGGATATATAAGGATGTTTACACTGGTTGGGTCTGCATGCAGGAGCAGCACGCGCGATACACTTGACCCAGCCAGGGACGTTCAAAGGGACTTATATATACACACACTATGAACACACATGTTTGTGTATACACAGAGAACCGCTGTAGCACAATGGTTTGACCTTAAACCTACCGGCCTGGCGGTAGTGTATGTGGACATTAGGTTTAGACATTGGCGGCTGTTCCATGTAGACCAAGCCAGTAACTGGTACCAGGAAATATTCTGGGGAGAAAGGATGGACAGCGTTATATTGACAAAATCACACATTGACTGCCTTTAATCTATAAAAATATGGTATCAGTACCATATACCCATAGCCTTATGGCCTAGTATAGCGTCTTTCAATTGTTTTGTTTTCCAATGTATGTACAACGTGCTGAGGCATAAAAGCGCAGTCCTCCTTTCCGTACTAGTCACATGGTAAAATCAAATGCAATTAACATACTGACCACATAAAACATCATACTAATCTACCGACAATCATACAGGACGGAAGTGCTAAGATCAAACGATCTAGGGTAAGTCAGAGATAAACATCCACATACATTAAGATTTAGAAGACAACAATTAGATTAACGGAATCTACAACGAAGACTCAATGCAGAATCTGCCGAAGATACAGTATTGCGAAATTTCCATTATAATATGGCACTAGATGATAATGATGTTGATAAGGAGAAAGAGGAGGATAAAAAAACATGTCTTGTTCCTCTGCTTCCATGTATCCCCACTCGGGGCACTGACTCTCAACCAAACCATGCTGCCTTTCTGCTACCTCCCCCGATGTGCTCCAATATTATTAACCTATGTAATTATCTTGTCCATCTGTTTAGGTCTTCCGCTATTTCGGTTGCCTTGTGGGTTCCAGACAAGAGAGTATCTAGTTATATTATCCTCATGCTTTCTCAGAGTGTCCTATCTATCAACAGCGTCTTTTCCTCACCTCTTGGTTCAGTGGATTTTGTTTAGTTTTCTCCAGGTTGAAGAGCTCTCTTTTCTCTCTCCAGATCCATAAACCATCGGGATGCTGAAGACCAGTATAGGCACTTCTCATCTACGGAAAGACATAATATTATACATCACATCGTGATTCAGCACGACACCAGGATTGGCTGAACCTAGGCCTATATTAGGGAACGTTTCTCTCCTTACGTTTTAGACATTTGATTGTTACTAGACTTAAACCGAATGCCCAAGACGAGTAAGTGTAATATAATATTTGTAGCGTATCTCACTTTGCTTTCCAACACAGCTGTTATGCTCAACATCCATTAAATTCTTATTTTTACAAACTCAGGTAATATATGTCTTTTATTTGTGGTTGTTTTGTAACTGCAATACAGTAAAAACACGGTTTTCATCGATAATCTGTCCGAAAACCATCGACGAATTCCGAAACCGACGAAAAAAGAGGCAGTTATTTCCATTTGAATCAATGTAAATCAAATTAATTCGTTCTAGAAACTCAAAAATACATACCAAACACACATTGTAGAGAATAAATATAGTGTTTAATACTATTTTTTGGCCCCAGACTTGTCTGGACCCTCACCTTCGCCGTGCCTAGTGACACTGTATATCCAAATCAATAATAACTGTTCAACATTTTCAACTGTTTGTGATCTCTGTTTCGTTAGCACATTCACGCTACATTTGCCTCCTTACTATTGCTTCCGGTTTTTGGACACGATGGAATTTATCATGGATGGCAACTTCCCGTACATGCGGACGAATTCAGCAATCTTAATGCCGCTTTCGTATTTTATTATTAGCATGTGATGCTCACGCAACGAAAAACACCGCCAAACTGAACAAATGAACGCGTGGGTCCCTTTGTTTTCGTAAAATTAGCAGCAAGGTCATATGGGCAAGCTGACGAAATCCGAGCAACCGACGAAAACCGAGACACATTTTTCGCGGCAAAAATTTGACGAAAACCGAAAACAACGACAACCGAAGGCAACGAATACCGTGGTTTTACTGTATTTAGATAAAAGAGGCTTACAATAGCTTCATATGTCTTAACCGATCCGTCCTCAATCTTATCCAGGATACTGAAGAAAGGAAAACGATGCAGCCAGAGATTTTTATTGCTGCAATAGATAATGGCCTAGCCTTTCCGTTCAAACACCCAGATGAATGGAGGACACGTGAGTTCATTGTTTAAGGATGTCTTGTTGTTTGTGAACTATCTGGAAGACTTAAACTTCAAGCATTGCAAGTCAAGGTGCCTCTCTGATAATATTCACTTGTTCAGCCCGGTTCATTGCTCTTCCATATTCCACAGTAGCCAAGCTCGCAAGCCTAGCACATTGATAATTTCCTCTTACACCCACATGGCCTTGCACAAACACAAATATGATTTTTCTCAGGCTTGACCTGCTCAGAGACACCTCCCGTGGACTTCGAGCCCAGCCCATCTGGATTTTCCTGAGCGTCGGGTGCCTTTAATCACGCGGAACTCCTGGTTCCCATTTTAGGCTGGGTCGACCTGGGAGTCCAGATAATTTTCACAAGTTCGAATCTGTTCCGATGTTGATTGAACCCAGGACCTCTGGGCTGGCAGGCGAGTGCTTGGTCACTACGCTACGCTTCTCCCTACTTAACAAAAAGTCTTAAAAGTCGAGAGGATCGACTTTAATGCCTCGGGTTTTATTCCATATGGCTCGGTCTCTTTCCGCAGGGCGACCTGCAGAAAGCATCGCGCAAAGCACGAACTCCATAACTCCGGCGACGATCGCCAGGAGTCTCCGAGAAAATGCACCCGTGAACCGAAAGACGTAGCCCGGAATTGAACCCACAACCTTAAGAGCACGAGGCGATGGCTTGATGACTTAGTCACGGAGACTCTTTGCTCCAAACTAAACTAAGCTAAACTAAAAAGTGAATATGCTTTTTTAAAGATCAATAGCTCCAAGTAAAAAAAAAATTTTATGTTTAAACATTACTAATTACAAATTGTAAAAATAATGCCCTTGTTCTGTTCCTCTCTATATTGCCAGTTGTCCTCAAGTTCTCCATTGTTTTTACTTCCCATAACGTGACCAAACAATTTTGATTGTCTACGTCTAATTTCTCTAATCAGTGTACGATTTCCACGTGTTTCTTGTATGACTTGTCATTGGCTTTTCTGTGTGTCCACAACGTTTTTGACATTTTCCTCAGAAACAACATTGCCATAGTCGTCAGATGTTTTTCAGCTTGTCAGCTCATTGTCCACGCTTCACATCCATACAAAAGTACAGGATCTATGTAGCACCTCATCACTCTTTTTTTTAACGTTGCAATTGGCATCATGTCATTGGTCAGTGTGTTGTACATCTTGCACATGGCTAATATAACAGTATAGATGACACTACAAGGCTGTGTACAGTTGAAGGCTCGTGTCGAAATAGTTGACAAAGTCCCGACTATGATATGTGTATAAGTATATTGAATGAAACAATACATCGTCAAGCTAGTGATGTTAATATGACTTCTCACTCTCGCTATCTAAAATGGTTGACTACCCTTTGTTGACGCGTGAGCCACCCTTCGATACCTAAACCCATTCGTGCTCACGCGTTCACTAACTTTATTTCCCCATTAGTTAATGAATGAGCAGCATTCATTAACTCTCCAACTACTAACCTAAATCCCTTACTGTTACATATACCTCCCCTTCTTCAAAAAGACTTTTTCTCTGGAAAAGTCTCAACTCCAACCCTTAAACACTTAACTAAATACTGAAATATTTCTTCCTCTATACCGATTCTACCCAACAATCCCTCAACATATTTTTCATAATTCAAATCTCATCCTCCTATCTCATCATAGCCAAACGCTAACCAGAGACATATTTTATACAATGTCAGTAATATAAAACCCTACTACAAAACTCTCTATAAAACTCTCTACAAAACTCTCTACAAACTCTCTATAAGCGAACCGCTTTTAAAGTGTCCTTCTAAATTATGATTGACAAAAATTGAAGATATTTTCCTTATCTTTTTCTCACTTAATCACATTCTCACTATTCCAGGATAGACAGAAAAAAGATTGGTTTGGTGCGCACCGAAGAAAATTAGAAAGTAAGAAAATAGTAAGAAGTACTCACATTTCTCTTAGTTTATCTCTCTCTCTCTCTCTCTGCTAATTCTGTGCTGAATCTACCCTACTTTAATCAGACCAGTTATACATCACTCAACGTGATCAACTCTCTCTATCTAGCCATTCCGGACAAGGGACATTTCAATTTTGTTTACTCTCCCCACACCACAGCTAAACACAAGTTATTCTTTATAACGTATCCACGTAGAATATTCTATCAGTTGCCGTGACTCTCTATCTTCAACAACACTATTGCACTATTGCCTACCCTGTACCATGTGATGCTACATCAAAAAAATTCATCTGCCTATTTTAGACAGTCCATATGTATATGCTCAACCCGCAATCATAAGCTAAAACAATTCCATATGTCCTTCCTCACCCAAGGAATTTTAACAGCCATAGAGCGCATCTAAGCCAAATATTTCATTGTCTCTTAGTACTGATGTGCGTCTCTCTTCAATTATGTCATCTTCACTATCCGTTGTTAATCCGTTGTTAAAGTACTCAGGTCTTAAGGTCATATATTCTTGGATTTTTCTTAAGTCACTTTCCGTAGTTGAATAATTTTGTCTATTCTTCTTCTTAAGTGCTTTCTTTCTGTTTCCTTTATTTGTGTTGGTTTGCTCACTGTTTCCTGTATACCTTACATCACGTTTATATTTCCCCATTTCGTCTTCGGATGACACACTGATAATAGTTCCCTCATCAGACTCATAGTAATTTACGGCAGACACGTCGATCCTATTCCCATAGTCGGCTTTAGAACGTCTGCCTTTCTTCTTACCTCTATTCCCCATGCTCCGCTTCGGGACAACTTCAATATCTTTAGCTGAGGAAACTGACATCTCAGTTGTACCTTTATTGACTATCAGACTGTTCCTTTCTCTAATACTTTTCCTCACCTGTCTTTTAACATCTTTGGTACTTGTCTGCTTGTCTTCTGTCTTGGGTTGTTCAAGCTCTGTACCAGTGTCTCTCCTTGTCACTTTATCAATCGACGTCTGAGTACTCTTTTCCACACTACTGCCTGGTTGCGTCTGTGTCTCTCTTTCTTGTCTGACACAAAAGACTGAAGATACCTCCTGACTACCCAAAATCTTATCTGTGTTTCTTTCTCTGTTACTCAACCTTGCTACTGAATATCGCAACTGTCTGATCTGAAACCAGTTCTCTCGCAAGGCTTTTGCGTTTTCACTATTTGAAGGTCAAGACCACTGTTTCCTTTTCTGACCATTACTAATTCCTATATGTCTCTGTGTCTCTCTTTTATCTGCTTTCATATGTATATGGTTGATAACGTTAGAATTGTAACCACACCGATTATCATTCCTATTGGACTTGTCTACCTCAAAACATCTCATACCTGTCTTGTGCTCTGTTCGTTCAAGCGTCTGTCTCTTTATTACTTTTATCATGGACGAAATTCTGTCTACGTCCATCCTTAAACTGTCCATTAACTCCGTTACACGTCCTAACTTTCTATAAAAGATTTCCATTTCAATTTTGTACCAAATAATTCACTATAAAATCTAATAATATGCTGAGACTGAGAGGTACGGTATCTGGCACTCAAGTACTTGTGAAAGATCTTGGGCTTCCATTCTAAAAAAATCTGAAATTGAAATTACAGCAGTACCAAACAATATAGTATACTAATATACTAACACAATATTATCTTAAAGCAAGCAGCAAGAAATACCCTGTTCAATTGGGTATGTTGTTAATATTATTAATCTGAAGTCATTATTAATCAAAAATTAATGATTATACTTGCTGTAGATCCTCCATTACCTATACTGCTCTGTTGTTTGTCCTATGTTTATGGGTGAAAATGAAGTGTAATCCAGCACCCAACAAAGTACGGTCCAATCGACAAAGCAACGGAGTATGGCCCAATCGACAAAGCAACGGAGTATGGTCCAATCGACAAAGCAATGAAGTATGATCCAATCGACAAAGCAATGAAGTATGATCCAATCGACAAAGCAACGGAGTATGGCCCAATCGACAAAACAATGAAGTATGGTCCAATCGACAAAGCAACGGAGTATGATCCAATCGACAAAGCAATGAAGTATGGTCCAATCGACAAAGCAACGGAGTATGGCCCAATCGACAAAGCAATGAAGTATGGTCCAATCGACAATTATTTGACCGTTGGTTATCGAGAAATTAGATCCATCTTCACTGAGAATTCACCCCTTGGATGGCCTCCAATTTAAAAACGATTCAGTTGTATTTGTGGTAGTTTAACGGTCAGTTCAAATCAATTGTCATCACTGATTTGAGACAAGTTGAACATACTCAAAATTTTCACTGACCTAAAATGACTGTTGACCTTGATTCGAGAAATTTACTGGTCCAAAAAGTGAAAGTTGACCTTGATTTGACCTCAAACAGTCCAGTGAGCTGAGGCTACGTTCATATAATTTATCATCCTCGAGACTTTGCTGTTCAAGGTTGAGCTGATCGTTCGGCTGCAGACAGATAATCTATTTCCAGAGGTTACAAGGTGGATTCACAGGTCGTATGATGTATCCAGTAGTGACGACATCATTTTAAAATTACAATGCAAAACAGCAATTCAATTTATCTTGACTTCAATAAAAAAAAACAGCGTATGTCACCGATCAAAACACGGTATACTGCTGTCACGAGATCGCCATGAGTTAACCAGATAATGATAATACCGAAGTTTGCTTGGCGTATATTTTCTAGGCCACAACAGTCGTACTAACAGAGTAAACACAGCTGCACGGGTTACATCGGGTCAGCAAATATACACATTTGGTGGTGAGTGAGAGGAGTCCATACACCGCGTTGGCAGTTCATAAACAGTTAGAATTACATAGAATTGCCCGCTCAGGATATGGAATAGTCCCGTCTGTCATCTATAGTTCCGGACATCAGACGGAATGGCGGTTTTGACTGTCACCACATGACAGAAAGTTGAGGGCTTGTTATTGGAAACAGTGGAACACCTGCCGGACATCAACCACGTCACGTGCACAATGTAAGGTTGTTTGGAAAACCATGATTGGCAGCTTGGTATCGAAACCCTTTGTTGGAACTCTACAGTAACTCTCTAGATTGTTTTGGATGTCAAAATCAGTGATGACAAATCTAACATTGATGTAGCCAGGGGGGGGGGGGGTGGATCCCTGACAGGGGATGATCTGCCCAATGTGCCACCTGTGTGGGCATAAAGGATAACGTCATGTGGCCAACTTTGGGAGTTTGCCATATAAACCCGAGTTGGGGCCAACAAGGGGGACTTGAAAATGTGGCTCTAGGCGGGAGTGAAATGGCACTGCAGTGCTTAGTGGAAATAATGTCTACCGTGTGTTAATTAGTGACTTAATTTTACACGTGCCTATCATGGCAGATGTAGATATGATTGATAGGACTGCAGTAGTGCCATTTAAGGTATAATCTATTATAATATTAGTTCTAATTAATTTAGGCAGTAGCCGTGTTAGAGTAGTGTAGTGGTGATAAGCTATGCTAGTTAAGAATAGAGTAGTGTAGTGGTGATAAGCTATGCTAGTTAAGAATAGAGTAATGATGGATAATTGGGAGACGGGGAAATTGCCTCTGGGGTTTTGCACTCTGTATTGGTCTTTCCTTGTCATAGCCTGATTCGGCCCTAGGTGGGTAGCTAATCTGCTCTATGACAGAGTTTAGTTAGCTAAAGATCACTGAACAAGGCTTACACTCAGCCGGTAGGATCAGTGACTAGTACTATCACCAGATGTGTTGTTTCTATCCTAGGTTCCCTACCAGATTCGAGGAAACTCAACAAGGTTTTAGGAAAGGTTCAAATCCCAGTCGGAAGATCACCAGTTGAACAGTCAATAAAGTTTCGTACAGAACGTAACTAAAGCTAGAAGGAAGATGATACACCAAAGAGGGGTGATGATTGTTGATGCACCACACAGCATCAGACAGGAGTAACTAACCGAGAACATTAATTATAATATTTACATAGTGTGATACAATCTCGTGTAATAGAACACAAGACATGATACTTGAGGCTAGATAGACACGAGTTAGGATCAAGTACATTAACAATTAACATTAATAACTGTGTACACACTACAAAGGACTTGTGCATTCTTTAGGAACAATAGGAACGTACATTGTGTAAGGTGCAACCGGTCCATGATTAACTGTTATCACCACCAGTGTCTATTTCGGATGATCATGAAATGGGATTACCAGAGGTCTACAGAGGCAAGTCAGTATCCGGCAAGATGGTTTCGGCACTGGGTGAGATGTACCTGTTCTGACGTAACGTGCTGTGGTCTAGCCTTGCTAGGATGAGCTGACTGGGTTGTTGTCTGAGAGTCCGATTCTACACACTTTATAGAACACGACACACATTTTCTTCGCATACACGTCTTATATACGTTACACTTTTCTTTTAATAAATTAATCTTTCTTAATTTTTAGAAGCAAGAGTTGTTGAGTATGCTGCGTTGGGGAAGTATGAGAGGGGGCATAGTACGACAGTGAGAGAGTGATAGGAAAAGGTGTCCACGGGCTGAGGGAGTGTGTTAGACGGAAGCTGGTGGATTCTCCAGGATATTGATAAGGGAAGAAAAAATATTATAATGTGGGTGTTGACTCTCTTCACTCCAGGGACGACACTTTAAAGGAGGACACGACATTATTGGGGGATCGTAAACGTGATCTTTGGACAGCGGGATCTCTCGTAAACGGAATCATTGGACAGCGGGATCTCTCGTAAACGGAATCTTTGGACAGCGGGATCTCTTGATAACGGAACTTTGCACAGCGGGATCTCCCGTAAACGGATTCCTTGGACAGCGAGATCTCCTGCAAGCAGGAACCTTTGACAGTGGGATCTTCTGACAACAGGGTCTTTTGACACGGGATCCTTAGTTATAAGAGGGAGATATCATATTGGAGAATCCAGCTAGAGTGAATGTGGATAGGGGTTAGGACAAATATCTTACCTGTTCACACTTCACACGTCTGCATAGGTCTGTGGTCCTGATTCTACTCTTGTCACTGAGTGAATGTGCTATGTGTGGTAATATCTAGATTTATAGTACTTGTTCATATATCTGTATAGTAATTTGCAGTTATATTGTACTCGACCTGCTAGCTTACCTCTCTGTATAATGGCCACCCCTAAACTAACCACGTTAGAATTAAAGGCAAAGGGGGAAGAAATGGGATTTGCGGGTTCTGCTCTAACAGATTACATACAGGAAGTGGAGAGAGAGTATCGTCAAGCAGAACGGGAAGATCGAAAGGCCGAGTTGGAATTGAGAAGGATGGAGTTGGAACAAGCAGCTAAGAAATTGGAAGCTGAGCAAGCAGCTAAGAAATTGGAAACTGAGCAAGCAGCTAAGAAATTGGAAGCTGAGCAAGCAGCTAAGAAATTAGAAGCTGAACAGGAAGCACAGAAAAGAGAGCACGAGTACCGGATGAGGGAACTCGAGTTGAAGAGTCAATCTAATGGAGAAACTGAGTCAGCAGTTGGAGGTTCCTCCATCCCAGGCTCAACACCAGTAGGTGGACATGGGTACCATGCTATGAAGTTTCCTTTAGCGGTCTACGAGGAGGACAAAGAGAAGATTGACCAGTACCTTCAACGCTTCGAGGCTATGTCGGTTGCTATGGGTCTGGACCGTAACAAATGGAATCTTAAGCTATCCCAGGGTTTACGCGGGACCGGATACGAGGTTTATTCTCGCCTGCCACCAGGACATGAGAACAATTATGACGAGTTAAAGACGGCTCTGCTGAAACGATTCGAGGTTACGTCACATACCTACCGGAAAAAATTTCGAGCAGCGAAACGAGAACCGGGGGAGTTGTTTGCTGCCTACAGTTTGCGTCTAAAATCTTATCTCCATAAGTGGATGGATTTGGCTGGGTTCGCACATGACTATGAGAGTCTGGAAGAGCTCATGGTGGTCGACCAGCCGAAGAAGCAAATGTCTAAACCTCTCAGGACGTTCCTGGGAGAACAAGGAGCGGAACGTATTGACCTCGTCACTAAATTAGCAGAACGGTTCGTCGAGGTACATGGGGAGGCATGGGAAAACCTTTCCACCAACACCAAAAGTCAAGAGGAACATGACAAGAAGAAAGCCAAAAACTCAGGAACCAAAAAGTGGGAACCTTATGTGCAAAAATCAGAGGATAGTTCACAGAAGACGAAGGAGGGAAGCAAGAGCACTTCAAGCTCTACACCAAAACGACCGTGGTCGGAGAAGTGGTGTTCAATTTGTAAGTCACCCTCTCACAATACGAGGGACTGCAAATCGAAGGCTAAGAACCCTCACTTCGCAGCATGTCAAGTGACCTCCAAGGAGGTTGTCACGGAAAATGACAAGGTCAACAAGGAAGCTCGCCACCAGGAGAGCTCACTCAAGTCCGGCACTAGAAAATTTAGGACAGGGAAATGGTGCAACCAATGCAAGACGAATAAGCACAATGCTATTGACTGCAGGGAAAAGTCAGGAGACACTCAATTCGTCGTGTGCCCCGGGAAACCTAAGGTGGAGCCCACCGAACAAGGTCGAGGCCGAGGAAGAGACTCCAGACCAGGAAAAACCACCTGTAGTGGAATTGGTAGAGGTTAACGGTCGTCAAGTGGAGTGTTTATACGACACAGGACTGGACGGGGAGGCCGTGATTTCTGCGGATCTGGTACATCCAGAACAATTCACAGGTGAAACCATGGAGATACAGCCTGCACAGAAGAGTGCTGTAGTCATGAAGTTGCCCATTGCTAATGTGGAGATTCGGTCAAGGTACGTCACCGGCACCATCAAGGCCGCTGTATTGACCGATCCCAATTTTTCCAGTCATAATAGGTTGCCGGTATGTCTTTCTGGGAATGCCCAGGGAGCCAATCCATATGGGAGCAATGCAGACTCGCTCTCAGACGAAAACGGAAGAGGCAGACGCAATTGTGACTAACCCAATGCCGGGGGAGCTACGAACTGCCCAGAGTGAGGATGATATTTTACGTCCTTGCTACAGAAAGCTGCAGAAATGTGCTGACCACCAGGACGGGGGCAGTACTACATGAAGAATAGGATACTCTACAGGAGAGCAGGAAGGGGAGACAACCTATACGGTCAGTAGGAATAAAATGGTATGACATAATCACAAATGGAGAGAGCTAAACAAATTTCAGTAAATCAAGAGGTAAGGAAAAGACTATGTCACTGGATAGGACACACACTGAGAGAACCCGAGAAAAAAATAAGTAGACTCTCTTTTCTGGAACCCAAATAACAAATGAGATAGCGAGAGACGTAAAAACACATAAAGATGAGAATTACAGCAGAGATAGATAATATTGGTAGGATATATAGGGTTATGCATGATGCAACAAAAGACAGTACGGCAGGGCTTGGTTTGGTTGAAGGCCTTTGCCCACATGATGGATTTTTTTAAAAATTCGCATATCGTTTTAGGAAAGCAAAGCGATGGATGCAGTGTAGGCAACCATGGTTTGGGAGAGAGAAATGAAAGAGGTTACAGACTTGTAGAATGGGCAAAAGAACAAGAAATGGTTGTAGGAAACACCTGGTTTAAACAACATCCTAGAAGATTATGGACATGGAGGAGTCCAGAAAGCAGGATTAAAAACCAGATAGATTACATCCTGATAAGCAAAAGGTTTCGAAATGCATTAACAGTTGTAAAAGCAGTTCCAAATGCAGACTGTTACAGTGATCACAGATTAATTACTGGCACATTGAGGGTAAAGTTAAAGAAAGTCAAGTATACAGCAGGAAACCCTAAATATGACTTGTGCAAATTGAAAACTGACAAAGAAATACAAGATAATTTTAACATAGAAGTAACGAACAAATTTGATTTATTGTCTGATCTAGAGATCCTATTTCAAGATGTAGATGATCAATGGGAAATGCTGAAGAATTCAATCAGTTGTGCAGCAGAAAAAAACTATTCCAAAAGTAAAGAAAGTGGGCCGTAAGACATGGATGACTGAAGAAATTTTACAATTAATGGAAACAAGAAGACAGAACAAAAATAATCCTGCCAAATATGAAGAAATTCACAGAAAAGTCAGAACCTTATGTAAGGAGGCTAAAGAAACATGGCTTGAGAAAAATTGCAGAGAAATTGAAAAACAACACAACAGTAAAAATGCGAAACTAATGCACAAAATAATTCAGGAGATTACTAATCAAAGAACACGTACATCAGCAGGCTGCCTAAAGACAAAAGATGGAAGAGTCATAATTGAAAAAGATCAGATTTTACATGTATGGTCAGATTACGTGAAAAACCTTTATGACGATAACAGAGACGAACAATATATTGTTCAAAATAACAATGAAGGGCCAGCAATTTTGAAGATGGAGGTTCAAAATGCTCTTAATCATATGAAATCTGGCAAGACCCCCGGTCCAGACAGCGTCACAACAGAAATGATTAATTCTTTAGAAGAATATGGAATAGATAAAGTTACCATTCTGCTTAATACAATATATGATACTGGAAATATACCTCATGAGTTATGTAATTCTGTATTTATTGCAATCCCAAAGAAATCAGGAGCCTTGGAATGTGATCAACATCGAACAATTAGTATAATGAGTCACATCACGAAGATTTTGCTAAGAATTATCATGCAAAGAGTTAGGAGGAAAATACAACCTGAAATAGGAGAAGAACAATGTGGGTTTGTAGTAGGCAAGGGTACAGTAAATGCTGTGTATATACTGAGAACCGTAATCGAACGTTCTATAGAAGTAAACAAAGATCTACACCTTTGCTTTATTGACTACACAAAGGCTTTTGATAAAGTGAGACATGTCAACATGATAAGGATGCTTGAAGATCTACAAATTGATGGGAAAGACCTTAGACTTGTAAAAAACATATATTGGAAACAACAAGCTGCCATAAGAGTTGATAATGAAGTAAGCCAATATCAGCCTATTAAGAGAGGTGTGTCAAGGTCTCACATCCGAGGTTGCGACGCGTTGTCTGTACCAACGCTGTCAACAACTCATCTGACAGGCACTATCGGATACTTCTCCCACACCATACAAGAAACTTGCAAGTCGTGTGCGAGGAAAATAAATGGTACATTTTATTGCCGTTGGCTCGCTACAAGCAGGTAACAGTCGCTAGTAAACACACAACATAAAGCCACAGAAATTATCTATCACTAGTTGCTAACGCCTATGCTAACTCTCTATCTATTTAGTTAAACACAAAACCCCTATCGCTACTCTAACGATGTGCACACTACAAGTCCTGTCCTCCCGTCCTGCCGTTCTTTCATCCCGTGGTCACACACCACGCGGATCGACCTTGACCTTGGTGCGTGTTGCCTCACATGGCACGCTGATCGCAGACGTGGTATGTTGAGTGGATACTCAACTTCTCCGTGGCTACCACGAGGCGTGATGCTATCGTGATTAGAGTGCTAACTCTCTGAACAACGCCTGCGTGTCTCATGAGGGAATGGTTAACCATCTCCCATTACCTCATCTCCCCTGCCCTTACCTCGGGCATCGTATCACCTCCTGGCCTCTTCAAGATTGACTGCTCTTCCTGGCGGAGGGGATGCGGTCGAGTCTTTGACACACACCCATCCCTCCTGTGTTGCGTCATCAACTTTCACTCATTGGTTGTGACGCAAGAGGTTTCTAAAAAAAATTAATGTCTTTAATTTTTTTGTCAAAGACTCTAGATAACCTGGCTTTGGGCACTCTAATAGACTTCTACTGACTATTGTCACAGTGTAGCAAAACTTTACTTGGCTACTGGCAATCGCCACAAACTTGACTGGTTGGCGTGAGCCCTCTTCTCACATGCTATCTTATATTTATTAGAGGTATGTCTGAACCGGACCGTTGTCTTATAAGACCTGCCCTCACATAGTAAATTAACTTACTACCCATACAAAGTTGACTTTCTTAGGGTCAACACATGAATTGCTTCATGCCCCCCCCCCCCATATAATATTTAACAACCATTATACAAGAGTGTGTGCGACAGGCTTTACCTACTTCGCTTCCGCGTGTAAAGTATTTCACTGTTAAGTTAGTTTTTCGTTGTCTATTATGTCCCCTGACCCGTAGTTATCTCCCTTTGATCTACAAAAAGTGTATGTAATTTATATGTTTGTTTTTCTGGTTGTTTGTGTGTTTGGATGTAATTAATCTCCTAATCTAACTTCTACCCTATGTTTCTATCTCCTATGTGTATGTATGTTAGTTTTTTTAAGTGTCATAATTTGGTTAAATGTGGCCACAAACAGGTGTATAACACTAATTCGTGACTACATTTCCTTGTTCTGAAACCCAAAATACACTAATCTAAGTTCTAAACTATCTTACAGACACACATTCACCCTAACACATTCTCACTAACGAAAACCAACATTAACACAGACAAACATCAAAAGTCGCGCCAGGCAGCAGAAGAATCCGCTGACTGATCTCACTCTCTCCCTTCTATTTTCCATTCGCTCTCACTTTCACACTTCTGTCACACTTCTTTCACCCTTAATTCTGTCACACATCTTTTATCCTCCCACACTAATCCTTCCGATTATTTAAAAACCTTGGAGTGAGACTGTACAGGTTTGGCTCAGTTTGAGATAGTTGAGCCCAATGACTCCGCGAAAGTCGCTGCACGAGTCATGTATTTACAATATATTTACATGGACGAGAAAGGGTTGATGGTTTGTCCCCTTGGTCTCATCATCTACTATATTACACTAACATAAAACTCTACATTCTAACATACTAATACTAATTCTATCAGTAAGTATTTAATGTGTTAACTAAATTTTGTCATGTTAATTGTATGATATACTTATATTAATTCTTATGTTTATCTAATCTAAGGGATGTAATCTAACTATTTAAATGTAATTAATGTGACGTGAGTTATGTACCTGAATTACATGGATAAAATGAACACCAATTATGTACTTTTCTAACCCTATTATAAATACTGTTTTGAAATGCACAAAGAAATTATATGAGTGATATTCTTAATTTAAATGGTGTAAATAATGTATGTTCACTTATCTAATCTATTTATCCTCTTATGATGTAAAATGATGATAATAATAACTGGTAATGTTTGATAGATGGTATGGTTTCATTAAGGTGGAATGAACTGAACTGAAATGAAGCTAAGTGAAATATAACAACCTAAATGGTGCTATTCCTATCACACTTTTAATTTAGCTTATAATTAGCTATTTTTATGTCTAAATTAATATTCTAATTTAAATTTAAGCTAAGTAAATGGGTTAATTACTGTACTAACTGCACTATTAAAATAAATGAGAACTATTATATTTCCTAACCTACATCTACTTTATCACTATCTTAAAATATTATATTACATATCACAATAAGTTTATATACATGGTATTCAGCTACCTCAGGTTAGTTGTTGCCTTCATGATTGTACATTGGTTTTATAGGCATAATATATATACACACTTTGCCTGGGTATCTGAAATACATTGCACAGTCATACTAGTGTTCTATCGGTAGTGCACGTGTAGAGTTCGCTGGTGTCGTAGCTCAGTCTTTTCGTGTCTGTAATTAAGCACTGTTCTGACACTGTTTTCTGCGCTTTACACAAATGATACACCGGAATGGAGCTTAGTTGGTAATGAGCTGTCCTAGTTCACACGGTGATATCTATTTTTTTCAGCACAGTTCTTCACTTGATGTCTACGGACACATGATAGTTCACTGTTCTTGGTACATGATTAAGCCCATAATGTCGATGTATATGTAACCTATTTTACATAGACTAATATAATGTATTCATGTACTAACTATCACTCTACATTTATATGTGGGATTTCAGGTATTTCTACCCCAGATGGTAAAATTAGCGACCACCTGTATATACGGTCATTCCGATGCATACCACTTTGTATGACCGTGACTGGGGAGTTGTCAGTCGGGACAATGCAGTGAACATTCGCCAGAAATCGATGGAGCTTTCTCACCGCATAGATGACGGTTAGGGCTTGCAACTCTGATATGGAATATCTGGACTCAGCAGGTGTGATCTTACGGCTCACGTCGCAAATCGGATGGAAGGTGCCATCATAAAATTGGCCTAGTACTGCAGTGATGGAGATTCTGTTGGCATATGACCTAAGATAATAAACGAGCCTAGGATTAGGCAAGCGGAGGAATGTTACATTACTAAAAAGAATTTCAATTTTGACAATGCAGAAATTAATAATGCATCTTTGACATTTCATTTACAGAAGCTTTTAAGACATTGGAAAATATAATTGTAATTTCTGAGTAATTTACTAATCCCAAAAGGCTTCTGACCTGCTTCTTTGTGGTAGGCATGGTCAGATTCATAATTTTTGTAATGAGTCTATTGTCAGTTTTAAGTTGACATGGCCTTGTGAGATGACACCAAGAGATGTGAGATGACATGATCGAAAAAATTAAATTTCTTTGAGGCCTATTTCCACTTTGCTTGGTTTGACAGTGAGACCGAAGAGTCGCACTCTGTCAAAGACATGTCTCAGTTTCAGTAAGTGTATTGTCCAGTCATCAGTATTCTGATATATTCATGTGTATTCTGTCAGCTCACTAAATGTATGTATCTCGTCGGATTTGCCAGTCTCGCTAACTAGTGTAGTTGCGTTATGTACGTCTGTCGTTTTATCATTAGGTGTGGATGCACTGTGTTCGTCTGTCTCTACTCTTGTCTCTTGTCGTGAGCAGTAAAGATTCAACCTGTTGACATGGAATATCTTTAAGTGTCTGTTTATCGATATTTCATAGTCACCATCTGAAATCTCACGTACCACCTTGAATGGTCCTTGCCATTTCGTTTGTCTGGAAGTAACAAAAGTATGTCTTGAACTGGTTTACGATCAATTGTTCAATCACCCTTGTTTGTGTATTGGTATATTTGACCCTCCCTCTCAAAGGTCTAGAAGCCAGTGTAGCAGGTAGTACTCTAGCTGTGGGATGTTTACCCTTATGTAGTAATTGTTGACATACATTACACAAACGACAACATAATTTTATATTATTTGAAAAACCTGGCCCACAAAAATGAGCCTGAATTTTGGCCCTGGCTTTGTCGTATGCAAGGTGATCAACGAACGGTGACACATGTGCCGTCTCATGGTTATCAGTTGTACAATACCTAGTAAGAAAGCCATTGTTAGGTCTAAAAAACCATGAAGCATTTTTGGTCACTTTGGATCTTTCTTTCAATAATTTTAAATATGGAGACACACTAGGATCAGCTTTCTGCTGTTCTATAAATTTTTGTCTGGTTGTATTGTCTGTGCCAGTTGGAGAAAGCAACAGTTGTCTCTTATCTTGTAGTGTGTCTTGATGTTTTACAGTGCCTGTTCTAGCTGTTACATTAGCTACATTTAATCTTTCCCATGTAGCTATTTCATCGCTAGTAGAATGTTTGAGTTGGGGTAAGCACCCCAAAATCAAATCAGTACAAGGGTTGTCAAGTATTGCACAAGTAAAGGTACCCGAAAGAAAAGGAGTATTAATACGGGCTTTTGCCAAAGGGTAGATCTCAACGTTACCCGAAAAGGTTCGGCATTTGACAGTGTCGCCTGTATAATCACCCGGACTCACTAGTTCTTTCCGAAGACCAATAAGGGTGCTGCCGCTGTCCAGCAAACATTGGCATGGTCTATCATTGACCATTGCATTGTGGAACACCAAATTGCCTCTGGAGGCTAATGCTGCATTCACACTCTCGGATGAGCATGGTACTGTATGTCCACATTCTAATTTTGCGTCGGCATGAAATTGGTGACATCGTTCACAATTGTCAAAGCTTAATATATCGTTTGCACCACACACATCTTCTGCTTGGTTAGTAGGTAAGTCACTTTCACCTTCACACTCGTTCTCACTACCACTATCTGAAGAGGTGTCAATCAAAATAGCTTTGTTAGCTTTCATACGTTGGCGGCCAAGGCTGGAACAAAAAAAACATTTGATGGCACGCCTGTATGCCGACCTTTTATTTTGCTGCTTCTTGATAACATTTTCAAGATGCGCCGGATAATTCGGCGATTTGTCGCACATAGAATAAGTGTCATGCATAAGTTGACAATAAATACATTTTGACACTTTTCTGTCTTTCTTGTCATATTTCTGAAAAGGTTTTCGGTTACTCTGATAGTTTTTTGGTTGGTCTTTCACAAAGGAAACTATTTCAGAGTCATTTGAAGTCTTAAAAATATCTCTGTTAGAAGAAAAATATGCTGAGCCTTTTTTCTCAAACTGCTCGATGTTCTCAATGTCTGACTGCTGCAAAAAATTTAGCAAAAGGAGAAGGTATAGTGGATATAACCTTATCCATAGCTATTAAGTTTTTAAATCTATCAAAGTCTTTTCCTATGTTAGCTGCTTTAAGCCACCTGTTTAGTACACTCTGCACATTTGAAACATAATCAATAAAAGTTTCACTAGGTTTAGGTTTTAGATTTGAGAACTGAACCTGATACCCAGGGGCATCAAGTAAAAAGTGCTGCATAATCCTATCATGGATGTATTGATAGTTGGATCTGAGCTCAGTTGGTATAGATTCTATCACTTTAAGGGGCTCTCCACTCAGATTCTTCATATAAATCGTAGCCCACATCTCTAATGGAACTTGGTGATATTTAAATTGATACTCTACATTCTCTGTCCAGGCTGATATGGAATCTTCTTTGCAATATGGTTTGATAATATTTTTGTATTTGTTGAACTTATTTTCTTCTTGTTGACTTTTTAGTTTAGTGGCACAGATCTCTGCGTGTGAGTCTACATCCATACCTTTCATCTTCAACTGTGTCTCTGATTCAACTTGTATTTGCTTTTCCTTAACTCTAGCATTCTCATCTATTTCTTTTTGTTTTAGTTCTCTTTCTTGCTCTAGTTGCCTTTGCTTTAGTTCTAGTTCTTTTTGTTTCATTTCCTTGTCATGTTGCAACTGTTGTTGTTTAATTTCTAATTCTTTTTGCTTAATCTGTTTGTCATCTTCTAGCTGTTTCTGTTTTGTTATTTCAGCTAGTTGTGCAATCTTCTTCTCTTGTTGTAACTGTTGTTGCTTAATTTGTTTGTCATCTTCTAGCTGTTTCTGTTTTGTTATTTCAGCTAGTTGTGCCATCTCCTTTTGATGTTGTCTATCTCGTGCACGTTCGTCTCTCTCAGCATCCTTTATTTCTTTAAATCTCTTATCAGCATATTCTTCTAGCTCTTTACCTGTATATTGTAATTGCTTACCAGTTTTTATAAAGTCCTCTAATGTTGCCATGTTCTTAGGTAATTAGCTAGCGTTGACCTATACTGAAATCTCTAATCACTTTTATATCTTTGATATGTTATGTTTGTCACTCGCTGAGCACTACCAAATGTACTCTCAGTTTATTTGTTGAACAAAGTTTCTATGTTGGAAAATCAGAGCACAAAAATATGCTAGTGTATCACAAGCTGAAAAAGAGATGCACTATTAATCACAATGCATGCCAAAAATATAGGTATACTCAACTTAATGTTCCCGAGAATCAGGGAACGGAGCTCCGTTGACACAGATCACCTTGTTTGGTACTTTGGGATAGAGGCACGTTTCGGAATCAGGACACTTTATTTGGCACACCGGTATACGCTGTTGTTCGCCCTCTGATATGCAGGGCAGCAGTGCTTACTACTACTGCACGATATGATTTACCCGACAACTAAGGACAATGACTTTGACAATGACAGACTCACGAACAACTAGAACATGTATTAATTAAATTTAATGTCAATGTCCTGTCTTCGTTCTAACAGTATTTGCCTTTCGTTACTAACCTAGTTAATTTCTGTAAGTGTTGTGCAGCCAAGTCTCATCTGCTTGGCCAAAAATAGTTCCATCGTGACGGTAAACAAAGAGAAAGTAGGACCAAAAATATGAATAACTGCTTTTAAATAAATAAAAATAACATAATGTTTAAATAAATAAATATATTCATTTAGCAACTCAAATAAACAAATAATAAATAATATAAAGTACAGATTCAGGCGAGCAGCCGCTTGGCGATTTTGTAAACACTCGATTGCTGTATGCTAATGACCTAGGACAACTGTTTGTCAATCATTCTACGTCAGAGGCGCAGCGCTATTTTTAGTTTTCAAAAATCGATATTGTCGGCTGGCTGTGTATCGCTCCGCCATGAATCATGTTTGGTGCTTATAAATACATGAATTGGTAAACACATAAATAAATATGAGAAAATAAGAATATTACTACTTACAGCTTTGAAGAATACATGATTTCACTAAATAAACATTTCATAAGCACAATTAAACACTCTATTTCGTCACGATAGGCACATTTCTAGCTCTCAAATTGCTCTCGTCTGCACAGATTATCGTCACTGACAAAAATTAGATCCTAGTCCAGAGCCGTGGCTGAGTGGATTAGCTTGAACGTTCGTTCAAGCTTCACTTCTGACACCACAATTATCCTTAGCTGTGGGTATTAGCTTGGCTCTTTCGTCCAAGATCCCACTTCTGACACCACAATTATCCTTGCCTGTCAACAACTCATCTGACAGGCACTATCGGATACTTCTCCCACACCATACAAGAAACTTGCAAGTCGTGTGCGAGGAAAATAAATGGTACATTTTATTGCCGTTGGCTCGCTACAAGCAGGTAACAGTCGCTAGTAAACACACAACATAAAGCCACAGAAATTATCTATCACTAGTTGCTAACGCCTATGCTAACTCTCTATCTATTTAGTTAAACACAAAACCCCTATCGCTACTCTAACGATGTGCACACTACAAGTCCTGTCCTCCCGTCCTGCCGTTCTTTCATCCCGTGGTCACACACCACGCGGATCGACCTTGACCTTGGTGCGTGTTGCCTCACATGGCACGCTGATCGCAGACGTGGTATGTTGAGTGGATACTCAACTTCTCCGTGGCTACCACGAGGCGTGATGCTATCGTGATTAGAGTGCTAACTCTCTGAACAACGCCTGCGTGTCTCATGAGGGAATGGTTAACAATCTCCCATTACCTCATCTCCCCTGCCCTTACCTCGGGCATCGTATCACCTCCTGGCCTCTTCAAGATTGACTGCTCTTCCTGGCGGAGGGGATGCGGTCGAGTCTTTGACAAACGCCAGGCAACATAACAACACGCAACCCTGAGTGATGTTAAACACTGCAGAGGGAATGCGGCGTCTTCGACGACGCCCGTATAAGCAGCCAAGCACAGCAATTGAGCGACGCTTAAACGACCGCTGATCAGCAGTACACCCCGTGAACCTTGCAGGGGTCACACCAGCTGACTTGAGTGCCGTGTAGCGTGTAGAACGCCAGGGCTGGCAGACGGGGTTAGGCGTTTGAATGGACAGGTCGCATGAGTCTGCGAGTGGTGTTTGAATCTGCATTGAGAGCTAGCCTGTACGACAGTGGGAGACTGGTTCGAACGCTTGAATAGTTTGACTTGTAAGTGAGATGTTTATTGCTTGCATGTATCTTTATGTCTTGTATTGATACTGTTCATGCCGTAATGATTGCTATGGATTGTCATTGCGCGATGTTTGTGCGATAATGAATGCATGGCGTAAATAAAGCTTGTGACTAACAGTTTCGGATATTCACTTCGTGTGATTTGATAGTTTGATACTGCTTCACACTTGCCAGAAAACGAGCTACTTATCTTGCTCTACGCAAGACTCTGACAGGTGTGAGACAGGGATGTGTAATGTCTCCAGATCTGTTTTCCCTTTACAGTGAAAATATTTTCAGAAATATTGAAAATATGGAAGGAATCAACATTGGGGGACAATGCATCAATAACATTAGATATGCAGATGATACAGTCTTGATTGCGGACAATGAACAGGACCTGCAAAATTTAGTAGATGCGGTTGTTACACACAGTGAACAACAAGGGTTAGAATTAAATTGTAAAAAGACACAGATTATGGTCGTCACTAGGAAGAACGAAATACCACAGTGTAATATACAAGTAAATGGGAATATTCTTCAACAAGTGAATAGGTACAATTATCTCGGAACAGTAATAACATCTGATGGGAGATGCCTTGAAGAGATTAGAACAAGGATCGCCATGGCAAAAGTAGCCTTTAGCAAGATGAAAAACATACTGACCAATAAAAAGATGTCAATTGAAACGAGAATAAGAGTGTTGAGATGCTACATAGAACCTGTACTTTTATATGGATGTGAAGCTTGGACAATGAGCAGCCAGGCTGAAAAACATCTGTTGGCTGTAGAAATGTGGTTTCTGAGGAAAATGCAAAGAATACCATGGACAGCCAGAAAGACCAATGAACAAGTCCTTCAAGAAACAAATGAAGATCGTAAACTGATCAGAGACATTAGACGTAGACAGTCACAATTTTTTGGGCATGTTATGAGAAGAAATTATTTGGAGAACTTGGTGACAACTGTAAGATCGAGGGGAACAGACCAAGGGGAAGACCTAGAAACAAGTATCTGGATGACTTGGCCTTGTGGCATGGTCGAGACAGAAACACGGAACTGATCCACGACTCTGTTGATCGAGTGAGATGGCAGAACATGACCGCCCACGCTTACCGGCATGGCACATGATGGATGGATGGATCGTTTTAATAATAAGACAGAATATATGGTAATTCCAAGAGAAGGAATGGCTAAAAACTCTGGCCACATACAAATAGATAATATGACCATTAAAAGAACGGAAACATACAAATACCTGGGTAAAATCTTCAACTGCTCCAACATCATAAGGGAAGAAATACAAACTAGAATCAATTCTGGAAATAAGATATACTATGCACTACAACATCTACTAAAATCAAAGGCGGTATCTCGTAACAAAAAGATCACAATATACAAAACACTGATCAGACCAGTTGTGCTGTATGGCTCTGAAACCTGGAGTACAACGAAAGGAGACGAAGCCTTGTTACAAACCTTTGAGAACAAAGTTTTAAGACGCATCTTTGGACCCATTAGGGATACACAAAGTGGAGAGTAGAAAACAAGAAGTAACAAAGACATTTATGATCTGTTTAAGTCCCCGCTGATCACTGGTATCATGAAGGCTAATAGACTACAAAGGCTGGGGCATATAGAAAGAATGGAAGATAATAGGGAAACAAAACTCGCTTACACTCAGGAAATAAATGACCATTGACCCCGAGGTAGACCAAGAAGACGGTGGAGAGATAATATATATACAGACCTACAAGCACTTGGAATCAACGGCTGGCAAGAGAAGGTCAACCAGAGAGACGAATTGAGACGGACTGTATCTGCAGCAAAGAACCTCAATGGCTCGGAACGCTGAAGAAGAAGAAGATATCCTTTTACAGGACATCGCTGTCAACAGCAGCATCATTCAGCTGTCTGTTGATTTCTTGGCAAGATTACGCTGAGTAGTTTACCATTGCTTTCTGAGCGGCCGGCTCAGTTATCCCGCAAGTCACCAGCGGAGGACGAACCGCTCCCAGTTCTCGCCCTGCTACGAGACTCTGCTTGATAAACGGGATCACGGAGAAAGTGGTGTAACCCCTCGGCCAGAGAGACCGGCTACATGATGGATACAAAGTAGAATAAAGAAGAAATGTTGCAACAATGTTGCATAATGCCCCTTGCAACAGAAACATATAAAATATATGCAGATGACTAGTGTTTCCATGTTGTTTAATCAGAGATCCCTCTCCCTGCACTCGCATGGGTCTAACATGCGCTATTCTACTCGGATTGATCGCAAATGAAGAACTTCAGTACAATGCATGGACTCCATACCACAGTCGATATTCATAATGCGTGTGTACTAAACGCACGCAGTATTTACATGTATATATGCATATTGTGTCTCTTTTCTGTGGTATGTTTTCTTCTACTGGAAGTTAGCATCGTAAACGCACTATTCTGCCTATCTTTTCGATTTCCAACAACTTATGTATTGCTAATATGTGCAACATATGGGACTCTAGTTTTAAACAATAGTAAGTACAAATACTTTACAGGACGCCGCATTCATCCCCAGTATTTTATAGCAGATTGTAATTTACTAGGCAGATTTCCATTCCTTTCTGAACCATACCACCTGCAGTTGAGTTTGGGACGCGTTATGTGGGATTGCGAATGGTATTCGTAACCCTTTGCCACAGCCTCTAATAATTTAACGTTAATTACGAAGGCATGAAGCCTGATCCATTACCTCCGAATCAGAAGGATTTTTCAGCATACTGTTTATTACTTTGTAAAATCCCACACAATCGACACAATAGATCTCGGGAAGATTCCTTTTAAAATAACAAGTAACGATTGATGGTAAATAGATGATTACTAAAAGTTGTTACTGCAAGCTTCAACGCACTAGTCATGGGGCAGAGGGTGGGCCAAAGGGAATCATTATGCCTGGTGTAGCCCACCTGCTCTCAACCGCCCAAATTTCTTGGCTGCTCACTCCAGCAGCCTTTCAGTCTGTTGGCATATTAGTTCACCTTAGACTCGGGGAAGGGGGAGGGGGGGGCATGCCAACCGTAACTGTGATTGATATGATGTGTGTCAGTGTATAGATCGCACGGATGGAGTTCTAAAGGCTGCACGATGGGCTCCATTTGCTCCTAGATCATCTGCAAGTTTAGTTGAGATTCATCGACTGACCATATTTCGACGGTGTACTGTGGGAAGTTGCCTGTTATGATGTGGTTCTACAAAAGCCACAGATGTTGGCCAGTCGGCGTTCAGCGATGTGTACAAAGTGGTCCAGACACTCATCACACCTCACCGCTCCAAATGTCTGTGTCCATCGACACCGCACAACCGTCTGCAGCTTTGCTTTCATCTGATGTGATATAAGATCGCATGGATGTTCACTAAACATGTATATGCATACATATTTAATACAATAACCATTATATTGTCTGTCTTTAATTTTTAAAGAACGTCCTCTTATATTTACCATTTTCAGTTCATTTATTCATATAGCCTGTTCATTTCAAAATAGAGGTTACCCTTCACCAAGGTGATGTATATCGGTGTTGCTTTACTTACAGATCGACAAGGATTTTAGTCGCAGTATATTTGAGAAGCAAATGTCTGTCATGAGAGGACAGGTAAGTTGATAGTCAATCATGCACTACACGTCCTATAATTGTCACATGTATTATGCCAGTTAAGGTTTACACTAATCTCTTAAGTATGGAATATCCACACATTTGTGAACATCAAGTGCGCTGCTATCTGGGGTAAGCGATCACGCTTGCCACATATTTCAAACCTCCAGCAGCATGCATCAGTTTGTACTCAGAAATTTATTCATGCTGCCATTCGATAAAACAGATGTCTAAACTCTTCTCTCACTGTTTTACTCTTTCTCGCTTTCATAAATCGTTCCAGCTGTTTTAATATGTTTTAGTTGCCCTTGTTTTATAATGTGACCATAATGTGTGGACTGCCTCTTCATGGTGTGTGTGATACATTATCCTAGGGTATTCATTGCTTTTAGTGAAATTTAGATAGCTTTTTGTTTTTGACTGTCCAACACATTTTCAGTATTTTAAAGTATAACTAAAATTGTGTTCTAGAGATACACTCATTGCAGCATTGACGTATTTGGTTGAACGTCTTTAAATTCACATATACACTTTCCCAGACCAAATTCAGTGTATTAACAACTGATAGAAACTGGATCTGAAAAGCGAATAACTGAATTGGATAAATTAATAATCAGAGCTATGCCAGTAATTAACATCATAATGTGCCATTCCGAAAGGTGCAAACGATAATGTTCCACAACAAACATTTGTCCTTTGCCTCATGGATAAGATTAACCATTGCTCGTCTTCCATGTCACTCTATCGCCGTTCTATCGTGGGCCGTATTGCTGTATTGTTCTAACCATGCTAGCTACATATCACATTACACTCCCTTCACTGTAGTTAGAACACGTTTGTGTAGATAAGAAACATTGTAAAGATCGAACCGAATGTATTAATCTGATTATTAGGCTGTGAATAGAGGTTCGAAGTGACTCGTTGTTTGCCTTTCCACATTGTTTCTTCTAGATATATCAATTTGTGTTTATTTGATGAAATATAGGCTCTTGTATGTTTTTGCTCCAAGAAATATATTATATTTTATATTTGTATGATGTTCAGTATAACATATTTTATGTGCTTGCTCCATGAAATTTAACCTATTTTATTTACTTGGATCTTGAAAACGACCTTTGTATGCATTTCTTCATAGAATTCAGATGGATTCTCCCAGAGACTCACTTCGATGATTCTAAATGTTTATAGAGTTTGAAGGCCAGAAGACTGATTTATTTGCACCTGGTTATTTCCCATATGGCTCGGTCTCTTTCAGCAAGGCGGCTTGACGAAAACAATAATGAGTTGGTGTCAAAATACTATGCCATCTATACCATTGGAAAACAACTACTGACCTGTTATCTTCAGAAAGAAACCAACATATAAACAGCATTTTGTACTACTAATTAAACTAATTAATAGAGTCATTTATCTCCTGGGGTGCGGTTAAGGGTTCACCTTTGCTGTAGATTAGATCCTTTTCCCATTATCTGGGTACCGAATTAATGCATTCAGTTATGTTCCTAATATTTATCCACAGGTATTGGCTGGTGCAAATCATACTTTATAATCCAAGAATAGAAATTACACACAATCACATATCCCTCCACGGGCTAGAATTTTCGAGTACTCTGTGGCAGTAAGCTCGGTGTCTTTTTGAAATTTGGGGCCTCAGGTTGGTCTAACTTTCCGGAATTTCCACTTAAGCTCTGCAGAAGGTACTTTACCATCTCACCATACATGGTGCCAAGTAGACGTCCATTCAGCTGCTCTGCTTCTAATATCAGAATCCCAATTAGTTCCACAAAGATTTTACACCCACCAAGTCGCGAGTCTATAACCCATGGCATTTAGGTTGACATTGGACCAGCAAAGAGTTAGTAGTTGTTATCTAGTCCAGTGTAGAAACTTGTATGACAATGGCATCTCATGGTAGTATCTGTGACTAGGGCCACAATTGATCTATACCTACATATATCCCAAGATGAATACATCCAGCACAGTAACAGGGTTGCAAACAATTAGATGATTCCTCTTGTTGCAGATGTAGAGACATTTAGCTGCTTTTATATTGTCATTTTGATGGTGTTCAGGTTTTGGAACCTAGAGGTAATCTGGTGTAGTTATGGTTCAGAGATTCTGAAGTTGGTACATTGATTGTATTGGCTATAATGTCGTTTCAGTGTCTCTTCCCATTTGTTTGAGCTGGTGTCTAGTATTCTAGAACTTGGTGTTTGAGTGTCTGGAACCTTATGTTGATTTTTGCTGCTTTGTGACTTTTCTTTCGAAGGAGGATACTTGGAGGCATCCTTTGAACTTGGGAGTCCAACAGACAGATGGAGGGTTCTTATTGCTGTTAGTTGTATTACACGTAGTATAACTCCCATAGTTTAGTTGACCTCGACGATTGATGGTTCCTCAGGCGGTACCTCCCAGAACTAAAACAGGTTATCCTTTTGTGGTATCTGTGTACTAGGCATATCACTGTTAACATTCTGATAAGGAAGTCCATCCTGGGTATTCGGACAGGAGTCAGAATATCAAACGCTGATTGTCTATCATCTTCGATTCGAATGTGTCTTTCGCTTGCTATGGCAGCTAATGATTGCAGCAGTCAACATTGATGTATTTCTAGATCCAGAGCATGATTAAGCTATTTAGTCCTGACTCACCTTCACCAGGCTTTTAACCCAGGATCCTGATGATAGTTATGACATGCAGTTCCACCAAAACCACCACTCGCTTCTCTTCTATAGAAAAGGAATGACAAAGAATACAACACGAGCATTAACCTACTGTGATGTGTTAACTTTCACAAGACAATTACAAACAAAAAAGGGGAAGGAGATAGGAGTGGGTTTCCGAGTTCCCTGTCCCTCGTCGCTTGTGGTAGAACTTTGCTAGCTCTGATAGTGAGTGAGATATCTTTTCACTCGGTCTTGTTCTGTTGTTACTGGGACTATTAGATGAGTGAAGTCATTCTGTCCATCCAACATGTTGACATTGTATCTCTCATTCTTGAAGAGAATAGCCTATACAGAATCTCTGTGGTTTCTAATGCCGCGTCTTCCTTTCGGCACTATAATCATCACTAGGTCAAGACTATTCAACATTGGCTTCTTAAGTACTGACATCCACATATTTCCTACACCATCTCATGTTTCCACAGGAGTCACATTACAATGTGTATTTCCCAGTAAAAAGTAACAATCAGAACAGAGAAAATTCTCATACCAGAAAAAAAACATACATGTACATTTCTCTGATATTAAGTACATGATAATCATACATAATAATTAATCATAATGAAGATGCAGGGAGCGTAGGTTTTTGAATTTTCTTCAGGGGTTAATCCCTAAACTAAAACATTCATTGTTTTCCCCCACTGCGTACAGCACATGGGGATAGTAACCGCTGTTGATATATTTTGCCAATGACTGCTATTATTCGGAGTGTATTTATTAAAATAACTTATGCCATATGGTTCAGTCTTCTGAATATTGCAAGCAATTTATTCACATCAATCTTCGCTTTTGTTCCTACTACAGTGAGGTCATGCGGATTGAAGGTACATCCTACCCGAACATTCATTTATATCACGCGTTTACTTTAATTGTTTTTGAATTTATATTCTCAAACATGGTATGTCCCTATATTTTATGAAATGATTACATGTCCCTCCTCATATGGAGTGGTTACTAATCTGTTAACAAAAGGATGGTACTAAAACTTAGCACTATAGTTCCAAGTTACAGATTATGAATTAGGAAAACAATTTATCAAAAATGAACTGAGTCCATGATATGCGTACTCATGTGTATGTCTCCGCATGGATACAATTTCCTTTCTATAGTACATAGATTATTTGCAGATTTCTAAGCATAGATAGTGAGATATAGTTCACAATGCATAGAAGTTTTAACATAGGAATATGAAATTGACAGACACGAGTTCTCTACTGAAGTATGAATCCTGAGTCTGCTCCTACATTGAGAAAATCTCTAGATTGTGTTTCGGACATTAGAGTTGATACTCTATAGTACACATATTTATAGGTTATAAGCACTACTAGTTAGATATAAGTTCATAATGCCTATAAAAGGTTTTAACATATAGATTTGAAATTGTAAGACAGGAAAAATTACAGCATAGCACCAACATGTGCTTCATTGGTAAACATCATCCAGCCTGGTTTAAGAGAATTGCTGACTTATTATTCTAACTAATTCTTAATTAAACATACTGGTCTATGTAATACATAAATACATCTTAATAATGTAGATATAACATACCAATAGCTGAAGAGAATCATGGTTTTAAAAGGCAAAAATACCTTTCCCCACACGGGGAAAGAAACCCCACACGGGGTACGCACGTCTGTTTCCTTGTGTAGGACTGACCAAAAATGGCCACCCTGGGCCTTTGTTTTTCAATCAGTCCCGGTCTTGCCTAGTACGTGAAAAAAAAAATAAAGCCAAATAAATTAAGCTGTGCCACGGTCAGTCTATCGCTGTTTTATTTTCTCCTACATTAAGTAAGTTACTTAAACAGTAATTGAAAGGGGTTGTTTATTTTTAAGGGAGTCAATAAATAGGAAAGGGTAAGGACGTTTTATTATATCACAATAGAAATCAGATCGATTCTCCCAGAGACTCACTTCGATGATTCTAAAAGTTTATAGAGTTTGAAGGCCAGAAGACTGATTTATTTGCACCTGGTTATTTCCCATATGGCTCGGTCTCTTTCAGCAAGGCGGCTTGACGAAAGCATCGAAGAGCTCACGAACTCTGCAGCTCATGCGACGGCCCTCAAGTCATGAGTCTCCGAGAGCATTGCACTCGTGATCGGAACGATGGAGTCCGGATTCATACCAACACCATCGGAATGCAAGGCAGGCAGCTTTCTACCCGCCTCGGAGCTCCACACAACCTCCATTTAGATGCTATAATAGACTTGATCAAGCTTATGAGCCATATGGTAATATTGAACATATACCAGTTCTCTATGCTCTGTTTATCTCCTTAGCCTTAAATATCACTATTGTTGTTACATGTGACTTCTTGTGAATTTATACTTGCTTGTTGATTTCTGTTTCACTTCTACTATCATCGATTATAGCATGTCCAAGTTGGGAGCAATTTACTTGTCCCTATATATTGCTTTTATCCTTACCTTTACTGTTGGTATGTCATTTTTTCCATTGCTGAATAGCATAGGTTTAGTTTTTTTTATGTTTAAGACGCATTCTCCGCTTCATATATTTGATTGATTCAAAAGAGCAAGTTACTAGCATACATGAGGTTGTTTTTTAAATTGTTCTTCCGCTCATGTTCTACTCCTTTGGCTTTCAGTTTTAGTCTGTCGACTGTGAATTACCAAAAAGATCAGCAGAGAAAACACTAGCAGACTAGGATTAAACCCAATATGTCGGTGCAAGTAAAGAGCACGATTTACGAATATAAATGTTATAGACAGTTCTTAGACTATATTGAATACAGAACATAATAAATGCACCCATAGACAAGAACTGAATATTGAAGAAGTCTGGGTACTAAAGAAAATAAAATAAAGAAAATTGAAATATTTTGGCACTAGAAACGTCATGAAAGTTTGTAGAGCACAGTTATGAAGGGGTATATGCCCGGCAAGAGAGGAAGAGGAAGGCCAAAGAGTAGATGTTTGCAGGATGTGGCAGATAATCTCCAGATGGGTGTATCAAACGTGGCACATCTTGCTTATGACAGATAAGTTTTTCGGCAGGTTGCCGCGAACTGTGCAGGTTAGGGTTTTCTTTTTGCCTGCGACAGGAAAAACTCCACACTTTACCAAGGATTCAAACGCGGGTCTCCCGAAGAAGAACCCGGCGTTCTTAGCCATTCGGCCAGCCACTCCTCTTTTTTATGGATATCATCATTGACATTTCCCCCTATGATTTACATTTGTCGTTGTGGAGTTCGTTGTAAAGTGTGTACCCTGTGTCTGTGTTTAGTATCTCTCAGTTACTCGCAGAGTTACCCATGCCTAACTGTTTTTATTTTTTAACTGTTTTCCTATCAGCTGCAGCCGATATTTCTTATCTTGTAAATTGTTGCTACGTGATCACAATAAAAGTTACAAATAAATTTAATGTACTGTCAACCTAAGCCTTTATCTTAAAAGCATTATATAAGCTAATCCGACTTCCTGTCTACTTAATTTTTTTTTCCTATTCTTAAAGCTACCCTGAACCAGATTCATCTGATCTCTTATCTACCTAAGTCCTTCTCTTAATTGCACTCTGTAAGAAGCAGTCTGCACCTTAAACCACATTTTGATTTTAACTTATATTGTTTTTCTAATAAATATCTGTATATTTTCATGCTGTACTATTAACCTCAAGATAATGCTTCTGTTCTTATGTTTATTCCTGCTACTCTCGATATGTGTTGATTATACAAGTTTTATCTCTTTTCCTTATTTAACAGATTGCAAATGTGATACAAGCATTGGATGAAAAGAAGACTCCATTCGAATTGGTTCATATGCCTGTAAAGACAATTGAATTCAATCAGAAAACGACTAGTCGAACACAATCACTTCATGAGGAATTCATAGAACATTTAAGCAAATCTAGGCCGACCTTTTCATGCTGCTGAACTAGGAATAAATATGCTTCAACTGCGATTAGTGTATATCCTATCAGTAAGATGTGCATTTCTAGGAATGTTCACATGCATCGTTCAATGCCTCGCATGCACGAAACAGAGATTGGCCCAGCAAACAACTTAGACCAATCCCTCTTATGTGTTTCTATTTCCAGAAGTTTCTTCACGTTTTAACCATGCCAACAATTGTTGTCTCAAGTTATATTCTATTTTTCCAGTTGAACTTCTCTGTGTGTCAGTGTGCCGTGTGTATCCCACGGCAATGTCTTCCTTGCTACGATGTTAGCTGGGTTTCTCTGTGTTTGACTTATCCAGTATCCAAGCCTAGTGAAACTCGTCTAGTTCTCTCCCTCAGTTTTACTATGGTGATTGTGACACAATATACAATTTCACTTATTCTACGGCCATCAGTAAAGACGTGGACCCCCTTTAAAGCCATAATTCGTATTTGATTTATAGTGCTAACCCAATTTTTAGACCTTTCTGCAACCCTTGGGAGATGTTGTCAATATCGCACGAGCTGTCTTTATTTCTCAGTAATTTCTTGGCACCCATTTTACACTGGGTCCACCTTGAAGCCGAGATCAATAAAAAAAAAAATGTCCCCTCATTCTACAGGCATGGTTGCAATTGATAAGCAATTGTTTTTGTTGTTCTGCATGTCTCTGTTCCATATAAAGATGTATGCACACTTATTGTCAATGTTACAACATATCTGTGTACATGGTTGTGGGTACAGACATGATATCTATATCAAGTCTGAACGATGTCCATTATTTAATTATTGTGTATGTATTTGTCAAATGCCCAAACGAAGGAATAAAGAAATTCATCAAACATAATTGGCATACTTGTGTTAGCCTAAGTGAAATTGGTTTAACAGCGAGAAAATCTACTTCATTTCATAAGGTTTGATCGTATACAGCTCGATCTCTTTTAGCAGAGACGCTTGCTGAAAACGTCTCATTGTGCTAACTCACTAACTCCTTAGCTCCAGGAACGACACCGCCCCTTCCCGCAGGAAATTCCGAGAATATAGCACACATTATAATATCCGGAGGGGGTTTAACCACTTTCGCCACGCAGGCCTCCGAATCGTAGCAGACATTGATATATCTCTTTGCCACGAAACATGATAATATAAAACAAAACCACTTGAGTAGCACATAGTTCAGAATAGTTTTTGGAGGGAGAAAATACAGTAGAGCAACTAATGTCGATATACCCTTACTGTGATTTATGCAGAATAGTGAGAATAAAATGGTATGACATAATCAGCAATGGAGACCCCAGAAAAAATAAGTAGACTCTCTTTTCTGGAACCCAAATAACAAATGAGATAGCGAGAGACGTAAAAACACATAAAGATGAGAATTACAGCAGAGATAGATAATATTGGTAGGATATATAGGGTTATACATGATGCAGCAAAAGACAGTACGGCAGGGCTTGATTTGGTTGAAGGCCTTTGCCCACATGATGGATTTTTTTTAAAATTCGCATATCCTTTTAATAATAAGACAGAATATATTGGTAATTCCAAGAGAAGGAATGGCTAAAAACTCTGGCCACATACAAATAGATAATATGACCATTAAAAGAACGGAAACATACAAATACCTGGGTACAATCTTCAACTGCTCCAACATCATAAGGGAAGAAATACAAACTAGAATCAATTCTGGAAATAAGATATACTATGCACTACAACATCTACTAAAATCAAAGGCGCTATCTCGTAACACCAAAGATCACAATATACAAAACACTGATCAGACCAGTTGTGCTGTATGGCTCTGAAACCTGGAGTACAACGAAAGGAGACGAAGCCTTGCTACAAACCTTTGAGAACAAAGTTTTAAGACGCATCTTTGGACCCATTAGGGATACACAAAGTGGAGAGTGGAAAAGAAGAAGTAACAAAGACATTTATGATCTGTTTAAGTCCCCGCTAATCACTCGTATCATGAAAGCTAATAGATCAAAAGGCCGGGGCATATAGAAAGAATGGAAGATAATAGGGAAACAAAACTCGCTTAAACTCAGGAAATAAATGACCGTAGACCCCGAGGTAGACCAAGAAGACGGTGGAGAGATAATATATATATAGACCTACAAGCACTTGGAATCAACGACTGGCAAGAGAAGGTCAACCAGAGAGACGAATGGAGACGGATTGTATCTGCAGCAAAGAACCTCAATGGCTCGGAACGCTGAAGAAGAAGAAGATACCCTTTTACAGGACATCGCTGTCAACAGCAGCATCCTTCAGCTGTCTGTTGATATTTCTTGGCAAGATTACGCTCAGTAGTTTGCCATTGCTTTCTGAGCGGCAGGCTCAGTTATCCCGCAAGTCACCAGCGGGTGACTAACAGCTCCCAGTTCTCGCCCGCAACGAGACTCTGCTTGATAAACGGGATCACGGAGAAAGTGGTGTAACCCCTCGGCCAGATAGACCGGCTACATGATGGATTTTTTTTTTTTTTTTTTTGCGTATCCTTTAACAGGACTTAGCTGTCAACAGCAGCATCTTTCAGCTGTCTGTTGATCTCTTGGCAAGATTACGCTCAGTAGTTTGCCATTGCTTTCTGAGCGGCCGGCTCAGTATCCCGCAAGTCACGACCGGGGGTCGAACCACCTCAGCTCTCGCTCCGCTGCGAGACTCTGCGTGATAAACGGGATTACAGAGAGAAAGTGTTGTAACCCCACAGCCAGAGAGACCGGCTTACATGATGGATACAAAGTAGAATAAAGAAGAAATGTTGCAACAAAGTTGCATAATGCCCCTTGCAACAGAAACATATAAAATATATGCAGATGTTTCCATGTTGTTTAATCAGAGATCCCTCTTCCTGCACTCGAATGGCTCTAAAATGCGCTATTCTACTCGGATTGATCGCAAATGAAGAACTTCAGTACAATGCATGGACTCCATACCACAGTCGATATTCATAATGCGTGTGTACTAAACGCACGCAGTATTTACATGTATATATGCATATTATTTCTCTTTTCTGCGGTATGTTTTCTTCTACTGGACGTTAGCATCGTAAGCGCACTATTCTGCATATCTTTTCGATTTCCAACAGATTATGTATTGCTAATATTTGCAACACATGGGCCTATAGTTTTAAACAAAAGTTACTACATATACTTTACAGGACGCCGTATTCACCCCCATCATTTGTTGGCAGTGTGTGTTTTACTGGCCCTATTCTGCCTATCTTTTCAATCTCCAACAGCTTATGTATTGTTAATAAGTGCAACATATGGGACTCTAGTTTTAAACAATAGTAAGTACAAATACTTTACAGGACGCCGCATTCATCCCCAGCATTTTATAGCAGAATGTAATTTACTAGGCAGATTTCCATTGCTTTCTGAACCATACCACCTGCAGCTGAGTTTGGGACGCTATATGTGGGATTGCGAATGGTATTCGTAACCCTTTGCCACAGCCTCTAATAATTTAACGTTAATTACGAAGGCATGAAGCCTGATCCATTACCTCCGAATCAGAAGGATTTTTCAGCATACTGTTCATTACTTTGTAAAATCCCACACAATCGACACAATAGATCTCGGGAAGATTCCTTTTAAAATAACAAGTAACGATTGATGGTAAATAGATGGTTCCTAAAAGTTGTTACTACAAGCTTCAACGCACTAGTCATGGGGAAGAGGGTGGGCCAAAGGGAATCATTATGCCTGGTGTAGCCCACCTGCTCTCAACCGCCCAAATTTCTTGGCTGCTCACTCCAGCAGCCTTTCAGTCTGTTGGCATAGTAGTTCACCTTAGACTAGGGGAAAGGGGAGGGGGCATGTCAACAGTAACTGGGATTGATATGATGTGTGTCAGTGTATAGATCGCACGGATGGAGTTCTAAAGGTTGCAAGCTGGGCTCCATTTGCTCCTAGATCATCTGCAAGTTTAGTTGAGATTCGTCGACTGACCATATTTCGACGGTGTACTGTGGGAAGTTGCCTGTTATGATGTGGTTCTACAAAAGCCACAGATGTTGGCCAGTCGGCGTTCAGCGATGTATACAAAGTGGTCCAGACACTCATCACACCAAGCGTCACCGCTCCAAATGTCTGTGTCCATCGACACCGCACAACCGTCTGCAGCTTTGCTTTCATCTGATGTGATATAGGATCGCACGGATGTTCACTAAACATGTATATGCATACATATTTAATACAATAGCCATTACATTGTCTGTCTTTAATTTTTAAAGAACGTCCTCTTATATTTACCATTTTCAGTTCATTTATTCATATAGCCTGTTCATTTCAAAATAGAGGTTACCCTTCACCAAGGTGATGTATATCGCTTTTGCTTTACTCACAGATGGACAAGGACTTTAGTCGCAGTATATTTGAGAAGCAAATGTCTGTCATGAGAGGACAGGTAAGTTGATAGTCATTCATGCACTACAAGTCCTATAACTGTCATACATATTATGCCAGTTAAGGTTTACACTAATCTCTTAAGAATGGAATATCCACTACATTTGTGAACATCAAGTGCGCTGCTATCTGGGGTAAGCAATCACGCTTGCCACATATTTCAAACCTCCAGCAGCATGCATCAGTTTGTACTCAGAAATTTATTCATGCTGCCATTCGATAAAACAGATGTCTAGACTCTTCTCTCACTGTTTTACTCTTTCTCGCTTTCATAAATCGTTCCAGCTGTTTTAATATGTTTTAGTTTCCTTTGTTTTATAATGTGACCATAATGTGTGGACTGCCTCTTCATGGTGTGTGTGTGATAAATTATCCTAGGGTATTCATTGCTTTTAGTGAAATTTAGATAGCTTTTTGTTTTTGACTGTCCAACACATTTTCAGTATTTTAAAGTATAACTAAAATTGTGTTCTAGAGATACACTCATTGCAGCATTTACGAATTTGGTTGAACGTCTTTAAATTCACATATACACTTTCCCAGACCAAATTCAGTGTATTAACAACTGATAGAAACTGGATCTGAAAAGCGAATAACTGAATTGGATAAATTAATAATCAGAGCTATGCCAGTAATTAACATCATAATGTGCCATGCCGAAAGGTGCAAACGATAATATTCCACAACAAACATTTGTCCTTTGCCTCATGGATACGATTAACCATTGCTCGTCTTCCATGTCACTCTATCGCCGTTCTATCGTGGGCCGTATTGCTGTATTGTTCTAACCATGCTAGCTACATATTACATTACACTCCCTTCACTGTAGTTAGAACACGTTTGTGTAGATAAGAAACATTGTAAAGATCGAACCGAATGTATTAATCTGATTATTAGGCTGTGATATAGAGGTTCGAAGTGACTCGTGGTTTGCCTTTCTACATTGTATCTTCTAGATATATATATTTGTGTTTGTTTGTTTGATGAAATATAGGCTCTTGTATGTTTTTGCTCCAAGAAATATATTATATTATACATTTGTATGATGTTCAATATAACATATTTTATGTACTTGCTCCATGAAATTTAACCTATTGTATTTACTTGGTTCTTGAAAACGACCTTTGTATGCATTTCTTCATAGAAATCAGATCGATTCTCAAAGAGACTCACTTCGATGATTCTGAAGGTTTATAGAGTTTGAAGGCTAGAAGACTGATTTATTTGCACCTGGTTATTTCCCATATGGCATATATACAGCAAGGCGGCTTGACGAAAGCATCGAAGAGCGCACGAACTCTGCAGCTCTTGCGACGGCCCTCAAGTCATGAGTCTCCGAGAGCATTACACTCGTGATCCGAACCATGGAGTCCGGATTCATACCAACACCATCGGAGTGCAAGGCAGGCAGCTTTCTACCCGCCTCGGAGCTCCGCACAACCTCCATTTAGATGCTATAATAGACTTGATCAAGCTTATGAGCCATATGGTAATATTGAACATATACCAGTTCTCTATGCTCTGTTTATCTCCGTAGCCTTTTATATCACCATTGTTGTTGTATGTGACTTCTTGTGAATTTATACTTGCTTGTTGATTTCTGTTTCACTTCTACTATCATCGATTATAGCATGTCCAAGTTGGGAGCAATTTATTTGTCCCTATATATTGCTTTTATTCTTACCTTTACTGTTGATATGTCATTTTTTTCCATTGCTGAATAGCATAGGTTTAGTTTTTTATGTTTAAGGTGCATTCTCCGCTTCACATATTTGATTGATTCAAAAGATTAAGTTACTAGCATACTTGAGGTTTTTTAAAATTATTCTTCCGCTAATGTTCTACTCCTTTGGCTTTCAGTTTTAGTCTGTCGACTATGAATTACCAAAGATCTGCAGAGAAAACACTAGCAGACTAGGATTAAACGCATTCAGTCGGTAGCAAGTAAAGAGCACGTTTTACGAATATAAATGTTATAGTCAGTTCTTAGACTATATTGAATACAGAAAAGAATAAATACACCCATACGAGAAGAACTGAATATTGAAGAAGTCTGGCTACTAAAGAAGATAAAATAAATAAAATTGAAATATTTTGGCACTAGAAACGTCATGAAAGTTTGTAGAGCACAGTTATGAAGGGGTATATACCCGACAAGAGAGGAAGAGGAAGGCCAAAGAGAAGATGCTTGCAGGATGTGACAGATAATCTCCAGATGGGTGTATCAGACGTGGCACATCTTGCTTATGACCGATAAGTTTTCTGGGCAGGTTGTTATGGGAGTGAAGTTCTGCAAGGGACATGCTAATGAATGAATGAATGAATGAATGAATGAATGAATGAATGAATGAATGAATGACACAAACAGAACACGTCTATGTATGACTGGTTGCTAGGCCACAACACATCCTTCGTTGCTAGGAGGGCGGCGCAAAAGTTCAGTTGTGAAAAGTGCCAGATAGGGAAATGTGGAGTGGGAGGTGTGCAAACAATTAAATATTAATATAGAGAGGGATGTCGCAAAGTTATACAGAGCCATCTACAACACTATTGATTTCCACTGGATGGATGTATCCCAAATAACTGACTTACTGGCTTTCATGTGTAAGCCTAATTAAGCCATTAGAGAAGCATGGCCTCAATACTGTGACCCATATATTGTCAGCTCCATTGTCATCAGAAGAATAAAAATGTGTTTTAATGTTATTAAATGTTCTGATTCTATGTTTTGCTGTAGATCTCTTTGTGTTGTTCATGAGGAAGATTTTTATAATCAAAACGTCGATTCGTTGTATCGTAGAATACTTATTTTTCATGCAATTGGCTAGTGTACCTGCCGCGAACTGTGCAAGTTAGGGTTTTCTTTTTGCCTACGACAGGAAAAACTCCACACCTTACCAAGGATTTAAACGCGGGTCTCCCGAAGAAGAACCCGGCGTTCTTAGCCATTCGGCCAGCCACTCCTCTTTTTTATGGATATCATCATTGACATTTTCCCTTATGATTTACATTTGTCGTTGTGGAGTTCGTTGTAAAGTGTGTACCCTGTGTCTGTGTTTAGTGTCTCTCAATTACTCGCAGAGATACCCATGCCTAGCTGTTTTTATTTCCTAGTGTTATATCCTGCTGCAGCCGATATTTCTTATCATGTATATTGTTGCTACGTGATCACAATAAAAGTTACAAATAAATCTGACGTACTGTCAACCTAAGCCTTTATCTTAAAAGCATTATATAAGCTAATCCGACTTCCTGTCTACTTAATATTTTTTTCCTATTCTTAAAGCTACCATGAACCAGATTAATCTGATCTCTTATCTACCTAAGTCCTTCTCTTAATTGCACTCTGTAAGAAGCAGTCTGCACCTTAAACCACATTTTGATTTTAACTTATATTGTTTTTCTAATAAATATCTGTATATTTTCATGCTGTACTATTAACCTCAAGATAATGCTTCTGTTCTTATGTTTATTCCTGCTACTCTCGATATGTGTTGATTATACAAGTTTTATCTCTTTTCCTCATTTAACAGATTGCTAATGTGATACAAGCATTGGATGAAAAAAAGACTCCATTCGAATTGGTTCATATGCCTGTAAAGACAATTGAATTCAATCAAAAAACGACTAGTCGAACACAATCACTTCATGAGGAATTCATAGAACATTTAAGCAAATCTAGGCCGACCTTTTCATGTTGCTGAACTAGGAATAAATATGCTTCAACTGCGATTAGTGTATATCCTATCAGTAACATGTGCATTTCTTGGAATGTTCACATGCATCGTTCAATGCCTCGCATGCACGCAACAGAGATTGGCCCAGCAAACAACTTAGACCAATCCCTCTTATGTGTTTCTGTTTCCAGAAGTTTCTTCACGTTTTAACCATGCCAACAATTGTTGTCTCAAGTTATATTCTATTTTTCCAGTTCAACTTCTCTGTGTGTCAGTGTGCCGTGTGTATCCCACGGCAATGTCTTCCTTGCTACGATGTTAGCTGGGTTTCTCTGTGTTTGACTTATCCAATACCAAGCCTAGTGAAACTCGTCTAGTTCTCTCCCTCAGTTTCACTATGGTGATTGTGACACAATATACAATTTCACTTATTCTACGGCCATTAGTAAAGACATGGACCCCCTTTAAAGCCATAACTCGTATTTGATTTATAGAGCTAACCCAATTTTTAGAACTTTCTGCAACCCTTGGGAGGTGTAGTCAATATCACACGAGCCTGTCTTTACTTCTCAGTAATTTCTTGGCACCCATTTTACACTGGGTCCACCTTGAAGCCGGAATCAATAAAAAAAAAATGTCCCCTCATTCTACAGGCATGGTTGCAATTGATAAGCAATTGTTTTTGTTGTTCTGCATGTCTCTGTTTCATATAAAGATGTATGCACACTTATTGTCAATGTTACAACATATCTGTGTACATGGTTGTGGGTACAGACATGATATATATATATCAAGTCTGAACGATGTCCATTATTTAATTATTGTGTATGTATTTGTCAAATGCCCAAAACGAAGGAATAAAGGAATTCATCAAACATAATTGGCGTACTTGTGTTAGCTTAAATGAAATTTGTTTAACAGCGAGAAAATCTACTTCATTTCTAAGGTTTGATCATATACAGCTCGATCTCTTTTAGCAGAGACGCCTGCTGAAAACGTCTCACTGAGCTAACTCACTAACTCCTTAGCTCCAGGAACGACACCGCCCCTTCCCGCAGGAAATTCCGAGAATATAGCACACATTTATAATATCCGGAGGGGGTTTAACCACTTCGCCACGCAGGCCTCCGAATCGTAGCAGACATTGATGTATCTCTTTGCCACGAAACATGATAATATAAAACAAAACCACTTGAGTAGCACATAGTTCAGAATAGTTTTGGAGGGAAAAAATTGCCATACAGTAGAGCAACTAATGTCGATATACCCTTAGTGTGATTTATGCAGAATAGTGAGAATAAAATGGTATGACATAATCACCAATGGAGACAGCTTAACAAATTCCAGTGAATCAAGAGGCAAGGAAATTACTATGTCACTGGATTGAACACACACTGAGAAAACCCGAGAAAAATATAGCTAGAGGAATTTTAATAGCACTAGCAAATTTGTTGAAGTCAACAGAATTTGCCGAGGGGTTAGCAGCTTTCTCCGCTAACCCCGAATAGTGGAGTCTCTGTGGCGAAGTGGTCAAGCCGTTTGACGTTTGACTTTTGAGCCGAAGGTTGTGGGTTCGATTCTGGGCCGTGTCCTTCGGTTTAAGAGTTAAATGTTTCGGAGACTCCCATGGGTCGTCGCTAAAAGCTACGGAGTTCGTGCTTTGTGCGACGCTTTCCGTGCTGCGGAAAGAGACCGAGCCATATGGGATAAAAACCCGGAACAATGAAGTCGACCCTGTCGACTTTTAAGCGACTTTTAAGCGACTCCCGTCACGTGACGCGACGAGAATTAGAAGTGGTTCGAATCGCAAAAGTGACTTATGAGAGTATGGAGCCGGTCGCTCAGAAAGTCGTGGCGTGCTGATGAGCGTAATCTAGCCTAGGAATCAACATACAGCTGAAAGATGCTGGTGTTGACCGCAATATCCTGAAACAGGATGGAAACGCGGAAAAAAAAAAACAAAATAAAAAACAGAATTTAAACTTGGCAGCAAACTTAGCATATTGTCACTTGTTTACCCGGGAGGAATGTGAAATCAACAAGCACATCTTCAACTTTATTCTCTGTTGGGATTATTGACTGACTTATGTCTACACTCCTCCCTTCTGTCTTCCCTTCCATATATCTATTTCTTCCACTCTCTCTCTCTTTCATAACATACCCTGACAACAGTTCCTTTCAACGATAAATAAAAGATTTATTAATAAAAACTATGTCGGCGGTATGTATTGAAGGTGTATCTGTAGTTGGTAGTGTCTGCTAAGGTGACTGCAAGATAGGACATTTAGATGTTAGTCTTCGTAATCTTCTCCGGCATATTCAAAAGGCCAAAACATCAGACATCACACACAGAATTAGAAGGTTCTCACCCGGTATGATCCGTTCAGCTTGTGTCTTGACTTAATCCAATTCTTGAAAAACCAAACAATTGTTCACCACAGTAACACCGTACAGTAATGTGATCACTGTAAGTCCTTTCAGTAGACAGAGTTTTCCGTTTTATGTTGTTATAATCCATCAGTGAAAACACCTCACACCTGTCCACAGTTATTTAACCGTTCTCTTAATATAGGTACACTGGTCTAGGGTTCTTCCCTGTTTCGTTTAGGTGAGTACTCAATGACAATGTTTATCCTATTTTCTATGCTTGAATAAAGTTCCTTCTCTAAGGTTCACCAAAACCTGTTTTTGGACATTCGTTAAGTCACCCACTTTGCATTTGCTATAGTGACATACTTTCACTGCACCTGTGAAGTGCCTGATTAATTTAAAAGGTCTTTCCTGTATTATCAACACTGCTTTCTCTGTACAAGAGATGTACTGGTTGATCTTCTTTGATAGGTCAGGCTGTGTAGTAGAACCTGGGTAATAAACATTAAATCAGGTGATTTAAGTCTGCCTCATATACCTGTCTATGTGATTATCTTTCTCCAGCCGTAATGAAACAGCCTCCGAAAGAATACTCTGACATAAACAGCAGAATTCACTAAAGTATAAACTATTCACTAAATAGAAAGCAATAGTAAACCCTACGCACAACCACATATTTCCCTATGCTAATATTACTCTAATATTAGTGTTACCTTATATATATGCACTTATGTTCCTGGAATCGAAATACACTAGCGAATAACACACTAATATCCCCTCTTCTTTAAACCATTAGGGACGTGTCTTTCTTTTCCCCCTCAGGAGCATATCTCATTCAGCCCAGTTTGGAACACACACTAACTAGCAATCCCAGTTGCTACTTATTTATAACAAGTGTCCAATCCTCTGGTCATTGTTTGATCTATAATCAAATTTGCCGTATCCTGCCCGTCAAACAGCGGAGAAATCCCGTAGTGGTTAGTTGTTCGTGTTACGCTGGTCCCCGAGTTTCCCCGTACGCGAATACTTCAAAGCAACTTCACTCGCTGATCGTCCCGTTTCTCCGTGTCCGTCAGATCGTCAAGCAATGAACTTTACGAACACCTGTATCCTATTTTCATATCTGTGTCGGTCAATGATCTTTTATTCGTCCTCCTCTTAGAATGAAGTACACGATTGTTAACCCTTCTCCTTCCTTGTATTTTAATATGTAAGTTATCAAGGAATCACTAAACTGCAGTTTTTTTCCGTGACACATATCTAACTCCAGTGTTAAATATGTACTACTGTTGGAGTCAGAAACACAGAGAACAACTAAAAGTATTATTAATAAACTGCATTCACTAGCTGGTGGCTACGCATAGTGAGAATACAATGGATGACATAATGACAAATGGAGAGTGCTAAACAAATTCAAGTGTATCAAAAGGTAAGGAAAATATTACGTCACTGGATAGGACACACACAAAAAGCAAATGAAATAACGATAGACCTAAAAACACACGGAGAAAAGTATTAAGACAGAGATGAATATTACTGGGAGTATATGTAAGCAATGGCAAACTACTGAGCGTAATCTTGCCAATAAATCAACAGACAGCTGAAAGATGCTGCTGTTGACAGCGATGTCCTGTAAAGGGTATGCAACCAAAAAAAATATATATGTAGGCAGCAAAAGACAGTACGGCAATGCATATCTTGTGCAGTGAACACGACCCTGCACAACTTGTACAAAACTAACCTGGTCTCTTGGGGTTGTTGTACATCTGGCGAGGAGTCTGACATGCAGTATCTTCATTACTGATGCCTACATTGTTTAACTCCTCCAATAATCCGTAAATTGTCACTACGGTGTCTTGATCCTCTAGTTCAGAGGTTCCCAAACCACGGCCCGCGGGCCAATTGTGGCCCGCCAGCCGCCAGAAAGTGGCACGCGAGGCCTCGTTATTTAATATAATATATTTTAATAATTTCAGAAATGCACTCAGAGCGTCCCGTCAGCGTGCAATAATTTACTCTGCTCATGGTTGTTATGCTCAGATATTATCGAATGCGCCTGTTCAGTTCACAACGAAACGTTACGAAGTTCCCATATCCCAGCCTTGTCGACCAATCAGAGTGTGCAAGGCACCATGTTGTCGTCTGTTACAACTGTTTACAGAGTCGGTAGTATTGTGTTGAAATTAGATTTTTTTTTTCCAAATAAAAATGTACCGTTAAAGCCGATAAACATGTGTGTGAAAAATCTAAAATAAAAGAATAGTAAAAAGCGAAAATGTGAAGACGTTGCTTGTCGTGAATTCAACGACGATTGGACGGATAAATTTATGTTTATGCCTAGCCATAGTGGTAAACCAGTTTGCTTAATTTCCGGATTTTGTAAATTGTAAATTTTTATTCATTGGCAATGGATGAATCCACTGACATTTGTGACACAGCTCAGGTCGCAGTTTTTGTTCCAGCAATAAACGATAATGTTGAAGTCAAACATCGGGGAGCGGCTGGCCGAGTGGCTAGAACGCCGGACTCTCCTTCGGGAGACCCGGGTTCGATCCCTTCGGTAAGGTGTGGGATTTTTTTCTGTCGGGGGCAAAAAGAAAATCTTAACCTGTACAGTTCGAGGCGACTGCACTAGCCAAGCGGCCTTAATTCCTCAGGCTCAAAGACCCCTCTGCTATACACCGCAAGGTACTATATTGGCAGTAAATGACAGTTTTAAATGACAGTTGAAGTCACTGAATAACTTCTAGGACTTGAATCGATGCATGCAACTACCAAAGGGACTGATCTGTTTCAAACTCTGAAGTTGTGTGCAGAGAAAAACAACATAGAATGGACCAAATTGCACTGTGTATGCACCGACGGTGCTCAGGCTTTGACGGAGTAAAAGTCTGGATGTCTAGCATTAGTGGAACAGTTTCTTGGCCGCACTATATTAAAATATCATTGTATCATTTACCAAGAAGCTCTGTGGAAAGACTTTAAATCTGAAACATGTCATCGATGTTGTTATGAGATGTGTGAACAAAATTTGAAGTAAGCCGCTAAACAGGTGTGAGTTCAGACAGTTTCTATCAGACCTGAATGAGGAATACTGTGAGCTACTGTTACACTGTGATGTCAGATGGCTATCTAAAGGGAAAGTCCTGTCACGTTTCTGGCCTTGAAAAATAGTGTCTATCTGTTTCTGCCTGAAATAAATGAATTGCCTACAGAACGGGAATGTCTGCTGAACGGTGACTGGCTTAATGATCTGGCAGTTTTGGGTGGACATCACGTCTCATTTAAATTCTTTAAATGCGAATATCTAGGGAAAAAACAAACTATTCACAAATTTGTGCGATGTCATTTCTTCATTTAAAATGAGACTACGACTGTTTATTCGGACAGCTGACTGAAGGGACTTTAGAGGCGTTTCCAACTCTGAAGACGCTTGTGGTGGAAAAGAAATGTGACTTGTTACAGTACAAAGTAAAAGTTGAAAGTCTTCTGGATATCTTTCAGTCGAGATTTCGAGAGTTCACAATAGAGGAGGATAATGTTGCCCTCTTCATAAATCCGTTCTTATTTCCTGATGCCAAGCTCCGTCAATTACAGCGAAACCTTCAGCACGAAGTAATTGATTTGAAATGCAATTCTGCACTGAGATGTAAATTTCTGGAGCTGCCTGCTTCACCTTCAGCTGATCATATGATTTCATTCTGGCGACTATTGCCTGTCGAACAATTTGAACATTTGCGTTCATTCGCCCAGAGATACATTTGTCGTTTTGGTTCGACTTACAGATGGGAACAGTCATTTTCCGCAATGACCGTTATAAAAAAACAAGCAACGTCCAAGACTCACCGACAGTAACCTAGCAGCGCTTATGCCTTTGGGCACGACAGATTTTTGCCCAGACATTGATAAATTGGCATCTGAACTGAAGTAACTGGTTATAAAAAAACAGTAACACCTGTAAATTTTACATTAATAGCAATTTTCTAATTGATTAAAACTTTATTGTTAAATGAACTTTTGATTTTAAACCAAAAAAATGACTGTAGTGTAGTAATGACATTGACTGCCTTTAAAGTTTTAGATGTTTGTTGACGAAAGTTAAGAAAGTTATGGTAAGAATGATATTGCAAGACTTTTATAACGTTGTGGCCCGCTTAACTACCGAAAATAGTAGATATGGCCCTCTGCTTGAAAAGCTTGGGAACCACTGCTCTAGTTCAATACTCTTGCATCACGTGCGTGCTTAGACAACTGTAGTTTTTAATTTTTAACATGCGGGTGTACGGGGGAATGAACAGGCTGATAGGCTAGCAGGGAATGCACGGCTTGGTGGTATCTTGCCTATGGGCAAGGGGGAAGTGGTTGTGCGTTAGTGGGACCAGGTGGAGAAGGCGGAGGAAAAGATTGAGAACCCATATGTGGAAAGAATGAGATTGCGCGGCGTCGGCAGGGGTTCTGGAAGAATCTCAAAACTGAGAGGGAAGACCAGGAGAACATTTAATCAGATAGCGGTGGGAACGATTAGTAGTATGACTCTTCGCTGGCTGTTGAATGAGGGGACGGAGCACGTATGGGAATGTCTTGAGTGCAGTGATGACGGTTCTTAACTCAACTCACCTCAACAAGGAAGATTAATAAAACAGCTGTACACAAATAATAAGGAACGTTTTCGCGTATTGAATTTGACAGAAACAATAGATTGAACGATTTATTCCATGGCGTATTTCCCCGACATAATATGTCCAACAAGAAACATAAAATTTGAATAACGAAGACACAAACCATAGATTGTATTTATTGCCTGACATATTACGCTGCATCTCGTCAGGTACATACTGCAGAAGTCACACAACCTAGAATAAAATAACTAGATAATCTTTCAAGCTGACGATGAACAACTGTATTTTCTGTGGAGGACTATTGTGTTGGCATTCTGGCGGCGGCATTATGCAAAGTGTACCTATGCGGGTTGTCGAAACTCCTGTCTATACCACTTTTCACATATGACAGTTAGGAGTATTTTGTGTGATAATCACTGGCACAGGAACGGAGCATAATGGGGACGACCTGTTGCCGTGAAGTTGGAACCGCGACTAACTAACTAACTAACTAACTAACCAACCAACCAACCATCCAACCAACCAACCATCCAACCAACCAACCAACCAACCATCCAACCAACCATCCAACCAACCAATCAACCAACCAACCAACCAACTAACTAACTAACTAACTAACTAACCAACCAACCAACCAACCAACCAACCAACCAACCAACCAACCAACCAACTAACTAACTAACTAACTAACTAACTAACTAACTAACCAACCAACCAACCAACCAACCAACCAACCAACCAACCAACCAACCAACCAACCAACCAACCAACTAACTAACTAACTAACTAACTAACTAACAAACTAACTAACTAATAACTAACTAACTGACTGATGACTGACTAACTAACTAAATAACTAACTAACCAACCAACCAACCATCAACCAACCAACCAACTAACTAACTAATTATCTAATTCCCCCAACATACACAGATGTGAGTCGCCCTTATAGTATTATCTAATTCCCCCCCAACATACACAGATGGAGTCGCCCTTATAGTTATTATCTAATTCCCCCCAACATACACAGATGTGAGTCGCCCTTATAGTATGATCTAATTCCCCCCAACATACACAGATGTGAGTCGCCCCTTATAGTTATTATCTAAATTCCCCCCCAACATACACAGATGTGAGTCGCCCTTATAGTTATTATCAATTCCCCCCAACATACACAGATGTGAGTCGCCCTTATAGTTATTATCTAATTCCCCCAACATACACAGATGTGAGTCGCCCCTTATAGTGATTATCTAATATCCCCCCCAACATACACAGATGTGAGTCGCCACTTATAGTTATTATCTAATTCCCCCAACATACACAGATGTGAGTCGCCCTTATAGTTTTATCTAATTCCCCCAACATACACAGATGTGAGTCGCCCTTATAGTTATTATCTAATTCCCCCCAACATACACAGATGTGAGTCGCCCTTATAGTTATTATCTAATTCCCCCCAACATACACAGATGTGAGTCGCCCTTATAGTTATTATCTAATTCCCCCTAACATACACAGATGTGAGTCGCCCTTATAGTTATTATCTAATTCCCCCCAACATACACAGATGTGAGTCGCCCTTATGTTATTATCTAATTCCCCCCACATACACAGATGTGAGTCGCCCTTATATTATTATCTAATTCCCCCAACATACACAGATGTGAGTCGCCCTTATAGTTATTATCTAATTCCCCCCAACATACACAGATGTGAGTCGCCCTTATAGTTATTATCTAATTCCCCCCAACATACACAGATGTGAGTCGCCCTTATAGTTATATCTAATTCCCCCCAACATACACAGATGTGAGTCGCCCTCTATAGTTATTATCTAATTCCCCCCAACATACACAGATGTGAGTCGCCCTTATTATTTATTATCTAATTCCCTCCAACATACACAGATGTGAGTCGCCCTTATAGTTATTGTCTAATTCCCCCAACATACCACGAGATTTGAGTCGCCCTTATAGTTACTTATCTAATTCCCCCCAACATACACAGATGTGAGTCGCCCTTATAGTTATTATCTAAATTCCCCCCAACATACACAGATGTGAGTCGCTCCCTTATAGTTATTATCTAATTCCCCCCAACATACACAGATGTGAGTCGCCCTTATAGTTATTATCTAATTCCCCCCAACATACACAGATGTGAGTCGCCCTTATAGTTATTATCTAATTCCCCCCCAACCTACACAGATGTGATGTCGCCCATTATAGTATTATCTAATTCCCCCAACATACACAGATGTGAGTCGCCCTTATAGTTATTATCTAATTCCCCCCAAACATACACAGATGTGAGTCGCCCTTATAGTTATTATCTAATCCCCCCAACATACACAGATGTGAGTCGCCCTTATAGTTATTATCTAATTCCCCCCAACATACACAGATGTGAGTCGCCCTTATAGTTATTATCTAATTCCCCCCAACATACACAGATGTGAGTCGCCCTTATAGTTATTATCTAATTCCCCCCAACATACACAGATGTGAGTCGCCCTTATAGTTATTATCTAATTCCCCCCCCCAACATACACAGATGTGAGTCGCCCTTATAGTTATTATCTAATTCCCCAAACATACACAGATGTGAGTCGCCCTTATAGTTATTATCTAATTCCCCCCAACATACACAGATGTGAGGTCGCCCTTATAGTTATTATCTAATTTCCCCCCAACATACACAGATGTGAGTCGCCCTTATAGTATTATCTAATTTCCCCCCAACATACACATATGTGAGTCGCCCTTATAGGTTATTATCTAATTCCCCCAAACATACACAGATGTGAGTCGCCCTTATAGTTATTATCTAATTTCCCCCAACATACACAGATGTGAGGTCGCCCTTATAGTTATTATCTAATTTCCCCCAACATACACAGATGTGAGTCGCCCTTATAGTTATTATCTAATTTCCCCCAACATACACAGATGTGAGTCGCCCTTATAGTTATTATCTAATTCCCCCCAACATACAACAGATGTGAGTCGCCCTTATAGTATTATCTAATCTCCCCCCAACATACACAGATGTGAGTCGCCCCTTATAGTTATTATATAATTTCCCCCCAACATACACAGATGTGAGTCGCCCTTATAGTTATTATCTAATTCCCCCAACATACACAGATGTGAGTCGCCCTTATAGTTATTATCTAATTTCCCCAACATACACAGATGTGAGTCGCCCTTATAGTTATTATCTAATTTCCCCCACATACACAGATGTGAGTCGCCCTTATAGTTATTATCTAATTCCCCCCAACATACACAGATGTGAGTCGCCCTTATAGTTATTATCTAATTTCCCCCAACATACACAGATGTGAGTCGCCTTATAGTTATTATCTAATTCCCCCCAACATACACAGATGTGAGTCGCCCTTATAGTTATTATCTAATTCCCCCCCAACATACACAGATGTGAGTCGCCCTTATAGTTATTATCTAATTCCCCCCAACATACACAGATGTGAGTCGCCCTATAGTTATTATCTAATTCCCCCCAACATACCAGATGTGAGTCGCCCTTATAGTTATTATCTAATTCCCCCAACATACACAGATGTGAGTCGCCCTTATAGTTATTATCTAATTCCCCCAACATACACAGATGTGAGTCGCCCTTATAGTTATTATCTAATTCCCCCCAACATACACAGATGTGAGTCGCCCTTATAGTTATTATCTAATTCCCCCCAACATACACAGATGTGAGTCGCCCTTATAGTTATTATCTAATTCCCCCAACTACACAGATGTGAGTCGCCTTATAGTTATTATCTAATTCCCCCCAACATACACAGATGTGAGTCGCCCTTATAGTTATTATCTAATTCCCCCCAACATACACAGATGTGAGTCGCCTTATAGTTATTATCTAATTCCCCCCAACATACACAGATGTGAGTCGCCCTTATAGTTATTATCTAATTCCCCCCAACATACACAGATGTGAGTCGCCCTTATAGTTATTATCTAATTCCCCCCAACATACACAGATGTGAGTCGCCCTTATAGTTATTATCTAATTCCCCCCAACATACACAGATGTGAGTCGCCCTTATAGTTATTATCTAATTCCCCCCAACATACACAGATGTGAGTCGCCCTTATAGTTATTATCTAAATTCCCCCCAACATACACAGATGTGAGTCGCCCTTATAGTTATTATCTAATTCCCCCCAACATACACAGATGTGAGTCGCCCTTATAGTTATTATCTAATTCCCCCCAACATACACAGATGTGAGTCGCCCTTATAGTTATTATCTAATTTCCCCCAACATACACAGATGTGAGTCGCCCTTATAGTTATTATCTAATTTCCCCCAACATACCAGAGATGTGAGTCGCCCTTATAGTTATTATCTAATTTCCCCCAACATACACAGATGTGAGTCGCCCTTATAGTTATTATCTAATTTCCCCCAACATACACAGATGTGAGTCGCCCTTATAGTTATTATCTAATTTCCCCCCAACATACACAGATGTGAGTCGCCCTTATAGTTATTATCTAATTTCCCCCAACATACACAGATGTGAGTCGCCCTTATAGTTATTATCTAATTTCCCCCAACATACACAGATGTGAGTCGCCCTTATAGTTATTATCTAATTTCCCCCAACATACACAGATGTGAGTCGCCCTTATAGTTATTATCTAATTTCCCCCAACATACACAGATGTGAGTCGCCCTTATAGTTATTATCTAATTCCCCCAACATACACAGATGTTGAGTCGCCCTTATAGTTATTATCTAATTCCCCCCAACATACACAGATGTGAGTCGCCCTTATAGTTATTATCTAATTCCCCCAACATACACAGATGTGAGTCGCCCTTATAGTTATTATCTAATTTCCCCAACATACACAGATGTGAGTCGCCCTTATAGTTATTATCTAATTCCCCCCAACATACACAGATGTGAGTCGCCCTTATAGTTATTATCTAATTCCCCCCAACATACACAGATGTGAGTCGCCCTTATAGTTATTATCTAATTCCCCCAACATACACAGATGTGAGTCGCCCTTATAGTTATTATCTAATTCCCCCCAACATACACAGATGTGAGTCGCCCTTATAGTTATTATCTAATTCCCCCCAACATACACAGATGTGAGTCGCCCTTATAGTTATTATCTAATTCCCCCACATACACAGATGTGAGTCGCCCTTATAGTTATTATCTAATTCCCCCCAACATACACAGATGTGAGTCGCCCTTATAGTTATTATCTAATTCCCCCCAACATACACAGATGTGAGTCGCCCTTATAGTTATTATCATAATTCCCCCCAACATACACAGATGTGAGTCGCCCTTATAGTTATTAAAGTCGCTCCGATCTCCCTTGTTCTAGTACACTGTTATGATGATTGAATCTTTGAATCTTGTTCGACTTGACCTTCTCACGAGCATATCTCTATTAGCTGGTGGATCTGTAGAGTGAGTGCGTCTTGTCCTCTCCTGATAACCTCTAGTGGAATCAAATCCGTATCCCATCCTTATTTCAGCTCACTCAGAGTGTTTCGCATTGTTATTTCCTTGTTTCTGTCAATCAAGGGCTGCAGTGTTTGGCTGTTTGATGCAAGCCAGTCCTGCATATTATGATCCACATTGCCCTACAGCTGTTTTGTAAAGACTTTTCTTTAGTATACCCCACTTTTCATTTGCTGTACAATTATCTGTTGTATCAATGGGAGCGTCTCCAAGTCGCTGTTGGAATTGTAAACACTTATCCGAATCTTTGGTGCCGATAATATTAGTCCTGGGGATATACATATATTTAGCCGTGTAGTTTATGTCCTACCCTCTTTACAAGTCAGGTCTTAGTCAGATATGACTGAGCTACCGTATGACAGTAGACGGTACTACCTTCTTTCTGTCAGCGCCGAATGTTGGGCGGCGCTTACCAAACCCGACACCCCACATTGTGCCAACGGCTTCGGGCGGAAGAGCGCAATTGGGAGGGTACTAGCCTTATCCTGGTGCGAGGAAATGCAACCCAAAGACAAAATACGTCATGGCAGGGCAGACCAGGCCCTAAGCCTTGGTTGGCAGCTGGTCTAGGATCGAAGCTCCGACAGGCGGACAGTTAGAGCATTGCTTTGCTGATCATGCAGCTTCTCCAGCTTGTCTTGTTCCAGATTATAGGTGTCAAATTTCCTCTGGAGTGAACTAGGCAGGCCGAGAGAGGGATCATGCTGCATGGGCAACACATAGTTTCTTTATTTTAGCCCAGGCTTTGTGCTATGGAGAGATTGCAGATAAAGCACACACAGAGCGTGAGAGACGTAAGATGGTGCAAAATGGTGGAAATGACCATGTTTTCACATGCACCTACTGTGGGCAAACATTTGCAGCAAGAATTGGCCTTACCAGCCACACTCGCCACCGCCATGGATCGTAGTTATTAAGCCTTTTTGACGGACAATGTACCAAACTATCGTCTGTCAAGACGGAAAGGTGCCAATGATGATGATGAGTTTATCTTTAGTCTCAATCTAATTCTTTCAACAATCAAAGAACAATCAGTATCACAATCAACACCATGGTAACCTCTAGTTTGCAGATGTTTGATTCAAATTTTGTCTCCGTGTGATGATAAAGTCTATCTGATGCCAATGGTCGGATCTTGGTGTTTTCACATGACTGTATGCCACTCATTGTGTTGTTAGAAAAGAAAAAGAATGTTATAATACATAGGTCGTTTCTGGTGCAATGCTCCTGCCAGCCATTGCCAATGTTCATTCATGCTCAATCAATCAATCATGTGCCATGCCGGAAAGCGTGGGTGGTCATGACTCGCCATTTCACTCGATCACCAGAGTCGTGGATCAGCTCAGTGTTCCTGTCTCGTCCATGCCATGTGGCCAAGCCATCCAGATATTTTCCTCTCGGTCTTCCTCTTGGTCTGTTCCCTTAATCTTGCCAGTTGTCACTAAGTTCTCCAGTCCATTTCTTCTCATAACATGTCCAAAAAAATGTGACTGTCTACGTTTAATTTCTCTAATCAATCTACGATTAGCTATTTTCATTCATGCTACCCATGTTGTATTTTCCAAGACACACTGGCCATGAACTCGAATCCTTGCCCACACGAGCATTGGAATCACCGAACATACAAATGTAGTCAGATTTTGGTACTGCCTTTATCACAGAGTTCATTTCCTCATTGACGGAATCATTCACGTCGTCAGAGGGGGTGACAGTTTGTGCATATGTAGTGACAATAGTGGCAAAACCACAAAAGATTGCCAAGCGCAGAGATAATAGTCTTTTATTAACTCCAGATGGAATTCCAATCATTACCCGCAGTGAATTCGCCCCAGCAAAGCCCACTCCATGTTGTCTTTTTACGTCCTACCCTCTAGCCTCCCAAAGACGGTGTAACAGTTTTCCCTGAGTGGCGCTCCCTCAGAGATGCGAGTCTCTTGCAGGCCAGTAATTTCCATGTTAAGATAATTGAGTTCGGCATTAATAACAGCCGCTTTTCTCACATCGTAATATTCATCAGATCAGTGTAACATTCCGGACACATGGTTCTAATGTTCCAGTTTTCAAGCCGAAGCTTAAGGTTTCTAGTTTTCTTTTTAACGCCTTGTGCATTTACAGCCTGCGATTCAGATTATGTCCTAGCCCCAAGCATCCATTGAAGTAGACAGGCTAAGGCGGATCAGTACCCAACTGGCTGGGGGATGCCGAGCTTGATGATCAATGAAACCTGTAGGTGTCTCCCACCATCAGAGGCAATCCGTGGCACCCCTGCATTTGCCAAATACACTGACTAATATATAACTCATAGCTGCTACCTCTCGTTTTAATTCCTAGGCCGGTTGAGACCAGTAATGGAGTTACACCTCTCCATAGCACAAAGCCCTGGCTAAAATTTAGAGACCATGATTTGCCCATGCAGCATAATCCGTTTCTCGGCCTGCCTAGTTTACTCCAGAGGAACGGTAACACCAATAAACCTGGAACAAGCTCCAGAAGCAGTCAGGTCAGCACAGGAAAGCTGTAATTGTCCGCCTGTCGGAGTTTCGATCCAGCTGCCAACCAAGGCTAGGAACTGGTCTGCCCTGCCACGACATTTTATCATTAGGTTGCATATCCTCGCACCAGGATAAGTCTTGTACCCTCGCAATTGCGCTCCTCCACACGAAGCCGTTGGTACAATATGGGATGTCGGATTTGGTAGGCGGCGCCCAATATTTGGGGCTAACAAAAAGCAGATGTATATGTCCATGTGCCCTGCCAGATCAACATTAATTAGGTAATGCTACTAACATTCTATAATAGCTGAACATCGACAAAACTACCTCAACATCAGTATCGATATTTTGGAAGTTAAACAACTTTAGCTACAAGATATATCACATTTGTTTCGAACAAAAATGCTAATGAAAGGAGCGCCTCGTGAAACGAATATCAAGGATCTTTCTAATGAGCGCATGAGAAATTAAAAACACCATAGGTATCAAAATTCACGTGCCAAGCCACCGCAATGCAAACCGTATAAATCATTGAATCTGGTGGTTTGACGTTTAACATAATTAAATCCACTAGTAACTTGCAGTATATTAGAACTACTAGCAACTCTATAAGACATGGAATCTGCTAGTGCAGTTACCCGGCATTCATCTCATCATCTATGATGACTAACACTGCATTAATCAGAAAATTATTGTCTTATTGATTTGTAGAGGGGGAAGTGCACTTTGAATTGAGTTTACACCTATGAATGGAAAAAAATACCCCATGTTTTGTTCCACCCGTTCACTTCTTGTATAATAGATAATTTATTCGATTCAACATGATATATAACGAAACAGACTCTGCATGGTTAAACTTACTTTCTCAGCCTTGGTTATAATTAACGAGGTTACAAACACATGATTCTAGCATTGTGCTAATAATGCTTATTAGATAAAATATTTGTAGATACATACATTTGAATGAATTTTAGAAAATACACAAAACCGGAATCTGCCAGAAACTTGAATACAACTTCCATTTACTTTCACACACAAAAAAACATGTTAACGCTATAAGCATAATAACACGAGGAATCGGTAAATTTAAATAATCTTTTAATAATACACAAACATGAAATTCACAAAAATAGAACTATTTTAAAAAATTCCAGAACAAGGCAATAAGGATACATTTTATGACGCGGTGCAAAACACAGTTTATATCAACACATTTTAACATCCCATGCAATGATTAAGACTCCACAGGAAAAGCCAGTCAGAAAGCACACATTCTTAACTAACAAATAGAATGAAGGGCGTAATATCAGTTAGAAAGGACAAGTTAGTTAATGAGTTGCATATCCGTTACAGGACGTTGCAGTCAACACCGGCATTGGTTGCTGTTGTGTGCCTTAGCAAGTTACGTTGAGTAGTTTGCCATTGTTTCTGAAAGACCGGGACCAATACCATTTCGTAAAAAAAACCAAGGCAAGGCTTCTGCTGCCAAATAGCACGCAGCTGTGTTTTAAACACGGGTATGTGAGGTTACGAACTACGTCCGTAAACCCTTCGCCAGTGAGCCGTCAGAAAGGACAAGAGATAGATTAAATCAATCAGTTGGTTTGGCGTTGTGATATTGTGTGTGCCAAATGTTGATTTCAACTGCTGACTAGTCAGTCTGTATTTATAGTCTCTGTTATCGATTGAATGGTAGGAATAAAAGTCGCTTTAAAAAGGTCGCTTTAAAGTCGACAAGGTCGACTTCTCTGCGCCAGGTTTTTATCCCATATGACTCACTCCGTTTCCGAAGAGCGGAAAGTGTCGCACAAAGCACGAACTCCGTGGTTCAAGTACGACCCCCTGGCGTCTCCGAAATAATGCACTCGTGAACCGAAGGACGTGGCCCGGAATGGAACCCACAACCTTCGGAACCCGATTCAGACGGCTTAACTACTTCGCCACGGAGACTCCCTGAATGATAAGTATACAGTCTAAAATACACTATGTTGCATTTGCTTTGCAGGATGTTTCGGTCAATCCCAAGATAATTTTCTATGCAATTTTACTTTCATTATATAGTTGGCCATTGCTTTCTCATTGATTGATTGATTGATTGATTTAGGAACCGACATAACAGCATTCGGGGCATTCCCATAAGCGCTTCGTCCCCATCCTTAGCCGCCAGCGAAGAGTTCCAACACTAATAGTTCCAGTAGCAATCTGATTATATGTCCGTCTCGCCTTTCCTCTGAGCGTCGACCAGATCCTCTCGTCACACCTCGCTGCTTTCTGAACGAGAAGTAAACGTTAAAGTCCAAACTGGCGGATGTGTGGAACTAACCCACTACCCCGCCGTCATCGCATATGACGTTTAAGCTCAACGACGATAAACCCTTCGACCAAGTCGACTTCCCGTGTATATCTTTGTGTGGTTTTTATTAGGGACATTAATAATCAGTAGAAACTGCTGTATGGTCGACATACACTAAAATTGCTTATTTTCTACATATAATACAATTAATGTGATCAGTATATTCACCCACATCGAATATTCAATATCCCTTTGTCTTAACGGAGAGAGTAATGAAAGAACATCATCATCATCATCATCACCATTATGGAACATGTCAATAAGCGTGAAAGGTCATGGTTCGCCATCTCAAACGATCGCTAGTGAATCAGCTCTGTGTTCTTGTCTCTATTATGCCACGTGGCCAAACCATAAATATATTTATTTCTCAGTCTTTTCCTTGCTCTTTTCCCATCACTCTTGCCAGCTGTCACTAACTTTTTCATTTTTTTTTTTTTTTTTTGGTTTTATATTTTTATTTTGCTCCTCACAATGCGGCCAAAACATCTCCAAAGTGTACGTCTAACTTCTCGAATCAATTTACAATTCCCATGTGTTTCTTGTAGGACTTATTCATTGGAATTTTTGTCCGCGAGGAAACAACAGTAATACAATATCCCATCAACATTGTCTTTAGAAGTGTTTTAGAAGAGTTGTTATGGGGGGTTGACAGCCTCGTCCGTTAGAAAACTGCATCTGTAAATGGCAGTCGAGCATGAATAGGCCTTGAATGGCATTTACATCTAAGGTTATCTGCCGAGGCAGATGCGATGGACTATGCTGGATTTCAAAGGGTGGGACAAAACATACGTCTTCACATATACGAGCTTGGTTTTACATTGCTGAGTGATTATGCTCCATTAGGGGATCGCAGGCAGTAGTAGACGAGGAAACTGCATGAATAATGTACAACAGAATCGTGTGAAAACTGGTATGAAGTAACCAATAATGACTGTGTGAATTTAGCAGTTATGCCATACTTAATAGCATTTCAGGTGTTTTGGGGCTTTATGATTCTCACATTTCTTGGTCCAAATCCAGTATAGAATTTTATTCTATCCATCATATACTTGATAGTTTCTTGTTCTTTCCTGAATGCCATGTATTTAGTTAACTCAAAACCTTCTTGCAGTATAGAGCAGAAAAAATTAACAACAAAATACTGAGATACAATGGTCACTATTAAGAAATATACCCGTCCTAAAAGCAAGTCAGCTTCTACCAAAGACTCGTATTCTGATTCCCCCATAATAAAGAAGATAAGAGTAAACTAAACTAGTACCAACTGACCGATATGAACGCAAAGCTTTAACAAAAAATAGATTTCCTGTGACAGCGAGAGCAAGAAACAAGATACCGATAGTGAGCAGTAAACCATAAAAATCTGCTTGAGCATTGATGAAAGTCCTGTGTGTTATCACCACTAATGGGTTGAACCTGAAAATCAATACAGATGAGATTACAATATTAATTATTATTAACACATTGTGTTTCACACTACCAATAATAAGAACTAGTAAAATATATAAATGTGCATTAGACTACTCACATGTGTAACTTACTGTAGACTTATGAATAATATATTTGACTGTTGATTTTTCTGGCGTGCAATAATGATAGTCCGATGTGATTACATTCTGATGTAATGTAGGTAACAATAATTGAAAGTAATGGTCACTTAACACGCCTGAAGGCACATAAAGCAAGCCATTTCCTGGTACCTAGTTTAGGCAGGGTCAGCCTGGGAGCCTAAGACCAGTTTTAAAATTCAAATCTATCATCATAGGGGGTCGATCCCCTGACCTTCGGGACGGCAGGCGAATTTCTAGCCACCAAGCCACCGCTGTTCCCCGTTGTTGTAAGTATCCACATGTAATATACATAAACACCAGTGCTGGGACACTTATGGTACTTGATTTTATCATGTATAATATGAACATATGTACTTTACTCTAGAGTGAGTGAGAGAGTGAGTGAGTGTGAATGAGAAAGAAAGAGAAAGAGAGAGAGAGTGCGAGAGTGAAAGTGTGTGTGTGTGTGTGTGTGTGTGTGTGTGTGCGCGCGCGAGTGCATGCGCGCCTGTCTCTATGTGTGGGTGCATCACTATTTTTTTACGTTACACAATGTATATGTAAAATTGTTCCTCCATTATTTACATTTTTGTGAGATAATCGTCAGTGTATGTATGTGTAAAGTGTGGTAGTTTGTTCATTTAAGCTTCAGTGATTATGTGAGGCATCATGTATGTGTCTAGATTTGAGGATGTGCATATGTGGGTGCGTGGGGATGTGTGTTGTCAGGATAGGTGTGGGGGTGTGGGAAGATGTATGTGTGGGTTGGGAGATGGGTGTGTGGGTGGGGGAACGTATGTATAGGTGGGGATGTGTGTGTGGCTGGGGAGATGTGTGAGGGTTGGGAATGCGTGTGTAAGTGGGGAATTTGTGGGTGGGTGAGGAATGTGTATGTGTGGGGAAGGGATGTGAGGGTGGGTGGGAAAATGTGCGGGTGCGTGGGATGTGTGTGCGGATGAAGGACGTGTGGATGAGACGATGTGTGTGCGGGTGGGGATATGTAGATGGGGGTATGTGTTTGGGTGGGTGGGGATGTGTGGGTGTTGGTTTGCAGTGAAATGTGTGGGTGAGGGTGTGTGTAGGTGGTGTGGGGGATGGGTGTGGGAGATGTGTGTATGGGTGGGGGAATGTGTGTGTTTGTGGGGGATGTGTGTATGGGTGGGGGAATGTGTGTGTTTGTGGGGGATGTGTGGGGGGGGAGGGGGATGTGTGGTTGAGGGATGTGTTTGGCTGGGTGGTTTGGGCTTTGTGGGTGGGTGGTAGATGATATGTGGGTGGGTGAGTGTGTGTGTGTTATGGGATTGGTGGGGGATGTGTGTGGGTGGGGATGTGTGGGTGGGTGGGTGGGGAATGTATGTTTGCCGGGTGTTGTATGTGTGTGTGTGTGTGTGGGTGGGGGTATGTGTGGGTGGGGGATGTGTGTGTGTGCGGGATGTGTGGTGGGTTGGGTTGTGTCTCATAGCATGTTAAATATGCATTGTTTATGTTTAGAACATTCATATGACAATGTTTTTTTTTCCTATGTGAATGCACCATGCACTATTGATGATGAACGAAAGATGAGTAATTGGAAGGACCGAATGTAAGAGGGACCTGCGTGCCCAATTTTTTACCCTTAGAAAATACAGTTTGTTTTTGTTTATTTGTTTACCCTGCAAGAAGAAAAAAAAAATACATTGACTGCAATCGATAGCAACTGAAAATATATGTGCTCCTTCAGCGAGGCAGTGTTGTCTCTTAAAAACAGCACGTTCGAATCTCCGTGTGCATGTAGCTGTCAGTATTTATACTGTCAATGTTTTGTTTTAATATTTACTTATTTCCATTGATTCTATGGAAACCATGCAATACCCGTGAATAGTGTTCTCTGCTACTACTACTACTGGTGATTAGGCTATCAATATCATTACTTTTGATCTCCTTCGATCCCTACCACTAATCCATTATTGTTATTCGATATAACAGATAAACACGGTGTACAGCAGCTCTGGTGTACAGCAGCAGAGATGTGGTTCCTGAGACGAATGTTGCGAATTCCTTGGACTGCCAGAGTAACTAACGACGACTGCCTGAAACAGGCTAATGAAACTAGAACATTATATACAACAATAAGACAGAGACAAACAGCTTTCCTCGGTCGTGTGATGAGAAGAGAGGCATTGGAGAACATCGTAACAACTGGAAAGATCGAGGGGAAGAGAGGCAGAGGTAGACCAAGAGAAGTGATGCTGGATGGATTGAGACGGTGGCATGGAGGAATATCAGCAGCAGAGTTGATCCAGAAAACCAAAGACCGAGATCTATGGAGAGCCATGAACGCCTACGCCAGCCGGCACGGCACTTGATGATGATGACAGCAGCTCTGAGGAATATAATTTACAGAAAACAAGGCGTTTCTGCGACACGCCTTCATCAACAAACAACAAGTAGCGAGCTCCGGTCCCCAACATGGCGGAAAAGTAATGAACCCTTTGGTTGCTGGAGTGTTTATACTTCTGGCTACGGTTTGCATTCGTATTTTCCTCATTTTGGACTGATAATGTGTTGTTCCGTCGCCCTGCTACTGAGTGAGTGTGTGGCGCGACACTATATGCTATAAATTTTGAGTGGAATGCTTTTACATCTGTCCGTGGTTGTTTGTAGTATGAACTGCATGTTCGAAACGATAGCGGCTGGCTGTCACTGAATTGAGTGGTTTGCCTATTCGGTTCGGTTCACGAGTACATTTTTAAGGAGACTCCTAGGAGTCGTCGCTGGAGCTACGGAGTTCGTGATTTGTGCGGCGCTTTCGGCGGGTCGCCCCCGGAAAGAAACTGAGCTATATGGGATGAAACCCGTGTCAATGAAGTCTTTCTGGTGACTGTCGATTCAATCGACTGTGAACTGTATTTTCCGTGGCGGACTTATGTGGCATTCTGGCGGCATTATGCACAGTGTACGTGTGGGGGATGTTGGTTGTCGAGACTCCTGTCTGTTCCACTTTTCACACTTGGACAGTGAGTAGCATTTTGTGTGATATTCACTGGCACAGGAACGGACCATAATGGGGACGACCCGTTGCTGTGAAGTTGGAACCGTGACTAACTAACAACAAGTAGATGAAAGGGAAAAAATCCACAAATCACCAAGACTAAAGTAGGGTGACTACACTATGGCATAATAAAAAATAAGTTAGCTGCATTTGTTTTACAGGACGTTGCAGCCAACACCAGCAGTTTAGTTTTGCTGTTGTGTCCTTTTTTTTCAAGTTTACGTTCAGTAGATTCTCATTGCTGTCTGAAGGACCGGCACCCATACCATTTCGTAAAAAAAACAACACATCGCGGTCTGCTGCCAAATCACGCACATGTGTGTTTTGAGCGCGGGTATGTGGGATCATGAACTGTATCCGTAAACCCATCGCCACGGAGCTAGCATGGCATAATAAGCAGAATGAAATAAATTATACGGTACTTGTCTCAGAGATATCTACGAAAAATAACCACTAAAATAACCAACAGCTAATCAAAATGTGTATGCTATAAAGCAACGGTAGTACATGGATATCGCGATCAACAGAGTAAAACATACACTGCATAGCGGTGGTAAATTGTTAGAATATAATTGTAATTATTGTTGGTGCATCAGTACAATCCGAGCTGTGAGTACTCACGCTGTGACTTTCAACATTTTGAAGATGACTACCCCTCCCAACATTGCCAGGTATATGTGTAGTTGCTCGTGCATCTGAAATACAGCCTCGAAGTTAAAGAAATGATGCTGTCCATATTTCTGAAAGTCCTTCAGGATCTCCACGAATTCGTAATATCTCAGGAAGAAGCTGATTCCCACAGTACAGGTTAATACAATTGTTAATACCTAGAGGATATAAACAATTATAGACATATTAATCAAGAAAACCAAGGTTCTATTCTAGTAGAGTGCATCATCAGAATAAAACATGTCAAAATGTAGACACACTTGTCCGATGTTATTAGGTTTGTGTTATTATGGTTCACATATTGAAACATAAATGCATCTGCACAATTTCGCCTGGTTTGTGTTGTGAAGGATCACATACTGAAATATGGAAACATCTTCACAATTTTGCCTGGTTTGTGTTGTGAAGGATCCCATACTGAAATATGGAAACGTCTTCACAATTTCGCCTGGTTTGTGTTGTAAAGGATCTGATACTGCAATATGGAAACGTCTTCACAATTTCACCTGACTTGTGTTGTAAGGGATCCCATATAGGAATGGGGAAACACGTCCACAATTATGTTTAAAATGTATGGTTAAGAATCACGGTTTCGTTTGGTTTATCTTGTACATGTTCGCATATTAAAATGGAAAAGACTTGCACGATGTGGTTTGGTTTATTATGTACAGGGTTACGTTTTGACATGTGACAAGTTATATTTATTTATCACAATTTGATAAGTCTGTCTTTAAAAAAGATCATTTTGTCCACACATACCCGGTCATAGGTGTTGCTACCCTCTTTCAAAGACCACACAAGGCGAATTTAAAACTACACCGCACAAAATCCGTAACAACAGTGAGGTCTCAAATGTGTAAGGGTATATTATAACGACACATACTATAAATTAGAGAGTCATAGTTACTCCCGCCGTTTATCCGCGCTTGGTTGAATTTCTTCACTTTGACATTCAGAGCACTGGGCAAAAATCACATTGCGTCAACACCGGGTGACGGCCGTCGCAATGCTTTGATCTATGACTCTCTTAAGGTAGCCAAATGCCTTGTCATCTAATTAGTGACGCGCATGAATGGATTAACGAGATTCCCACTGTCCCTATCTACTATCTAGCGAAACCACAGCCAAGGGAACGGGCTTGGTAGAATCAGCGGAGAAAGAAGACCCTGTTGAGCTTGACTCTAGTCCGACTTTGTGAAGACACATGAAGGGTGTAGCATAGGTGGGAGCGCAAGCGCAATTGAAATACCACTACTTTTATCGTTTCTTTACTTATTCAGTCTCTCGGTAGAGATTTGTTCGCAGCAGACGAGCATAATCTCCGGCGGGCCTATTCTCGCCGGTCGCGAGATCCGCACAGTGGAAGGATGGGGGATTTGCTTGCAATAGACAGGCAATATCTCCTGCGGCAGCTCTGGCGGGCCTATTCCCGCTGGTCGCGGGGTCCGCTTAAAGTCAGGTGGAGAGTCTGACGATAGTGCACGCTTTACACAGATCCGGACACTTGTGATCGACAGATGTGCGCGCCCCTTATGGTCCGGGCTCGTACGAGGCCCTCACCTGTGGGACTTGGCTGAACGTCTCTAAGCCGGGTCCCTTGGGTGTCAGGGTCTGGCCATAACTCGCCACCTGCTCGTGGTGGCGAGGTCGCGGTGGATTTGACGCTGCGCCGCCAGCGTCTGCAGCCTACCTTGTGCCAGACGTATTGGTTACCCATTCCTCTGGACAACACAAGGTTAGGCCGAGAGAGAGGTCATGTCGTTTGAGCGCCACATGATCCTCTGAAGCTCTGCCCAGGCATTGTGATGGAATATTTGTCACATTCCAACTCACACACTTTGATCTGTCAAGACTGCAAGGTGCCACTCACTATAAATTATCTTCCGTTGATTAGGTTTCCTCATTTAGAAACACAAACAGTAGATTGAAAAATATTTTACCAGGCATGTTTCGCGGTTTTAATCAGGTGTCTAATACAAAATACATCAAGGTCTACTCGTAAAGCAAATATAAGGAATGATTACAGCTAAAATACACAAAGCCCTGTCATATGTTTCAATTCGGTGTTAGCATGGCAGTTTTAAATAAACTGTCGTGTCGTATTATTTACACCGTTACCATTTATTTATGCGTGTGTATCGCAGCGACCTCTGCATATTTCATCAATCATTGGTTATGTGTGGCAAATGGTACACTGAATGTCTTCTTCTAGTCAGTCTCGTGATCAGATTCTAATAGATTAGCCTCTAGAAATACTAAATGTGTCAACTATGAATGAGTCTGTTGTATTTCAGCTATAACGATGAATTATGTTGCTTTTTTTACAGTGTCACCTTTCCGTCTTGACAGACGATAGTTTGGTACATTGTGCTTCAAAAAGGCTTAATACCTACGATCCATGGCGGTGGCGAGTGTGGCCGATGAGGCCAATTTGCGCTGCAAATGTTTGTCCACAGTGGATGCGTGTGAAAACATGGTCATTTTGACTCGCTAGAAAGTTACAAAATAAAACGTCTTCAGGAATCCGCTGGGAAAATGATAATGACCATCTTGTGGTATATATAAGGCATTATTTTGGTGCATTTCCAAGAAAGGGGAGAGCAAATTGAAGCCAGCGTTACTATCGAAAAGTTCAGGATTTTTCTCATAAGGAGTATTGTTTCTGCACGGTAACGCCCGCCCTCAAACAACTGCGCATGAATTGGATACACTACGTGCTCTGACATATGTGGCCTTGTATGACCAAAATAGTCAAGACTTAGCGCCATCGGACTTTCACTTGTTTGGACCATTGAAAGTATATTTGCGGGGTCAGAAATTTGCAGATGACAACGATGGTATGAAGGAGATGCAAAAATTGCTTACAGACACTCCTACAAACATGTTCCTATAAGGCATCAGTATGCTAGTATACAGGTGTTGGACCATGTGTGTTGTCAGACAGGTGGACTATATTGAGAAGCAACACATAATTTATGATTAGCACTATTTTATACTATAAAACTGTATTCTTAAATTGCATGTAACTTAATGAATTTCCCTCGTATATATCTCTGCCTATCCCTTGTTCGTTTCCCATAAGTCCTACGGGTTTCACTAAGTTTCCCCATTAATTTAAATCTGGTAACGTGCGTATAAACTTTGACTGCCTAAGTATACTTGCTCTAATTACGAGTAATTTACAATGTCCTTCTGTGTCTTGTAGGACGTGCTGATTGTTTTTGTTTTGTTCTGTTTTATCACACATAATAATAAATGAAAATTAAAACAAACCAAAACAACAAAACAAAAAATTACTGACAGAAGACAAGCGGCAGCAGAGAATAACAGTGTGCCAAATATCTACCTCTAAATAGCTCCATGTATTTGCGAAATACCTCCTGAAGCCGAGTTTCCGAAAACGTTGTATCTCCACAAATGTGTAAAACACTGTACACAACACCATAACTAACTGAAATAGATTTAATGTTACACTATTAGCCATAAGGTTATAAAATAAATGTGTATTATAACAGTCTCATCGTAGTTGTCACGTACCATATCTGAAAAGAAAATTGGTGAGGTAATAAGTCTCGAATACGCTCTCTTCTTCGTCGCCATTGTTTGTTTTAGCTAATCTCTGGATGATACCCACTAAAATGTAACGTTTACTTCCTTCTGCAATCTTCCCATTGATGTATCACCATGTCACACAAACAAAACATTGACAACTGATAAACCATACATAGCAAAAGATATAGTTAACAATGGAGTAATATCACAGAAAGGGCGTAGTTGTGACTATATTGAATCTCTTACTGATGGACGGTGAAAATGTAAACGAAGAAATTGAAAGGAAAAGAAACATGGCTACATAGTCTATTTAACTATGTTTGGATAGAACAACAGACACTACGAGACTGGGAAAGCGCCATAATTATCCCAATTTGGAAACACAAAGGCAGTAAAAGAGACTCTATACAATACAGAGGCATTTTCGTTTTGAGTCATACAAAGAAGATATTCTGCCAAATTCTAGAGAAAAGCAACGACCTATAATAGAATCCCAGATTATCGAAAACAACTTGGATTTAGGAAAAAGAAACAAGGAATGCATAAGATATAATTTTTGCTCTTAGAAAACTAATAGAAAAATCAATTGAATTTAATGAGATACTCTACTTAGCCACGACGAAGAATTTCATTTGATAGCGTAGATAGAAACAAACCTTTAAAGATATGGAGGAAGTACACATATAACACATATATGTAGAAGCTTTTACACCAACAGTGAATGCACACTAAGAATAAATGGAAATACTCAGAACCCTACACCATAAGATCCGTAGGACGACAAAGGCTGTATCTTGTCCCCATTCTGGTTCATAACCTATAGACAGCATATGTAAAGAAATCAACAACAGACAGACCGTATCAACACCACATGAAGAACATATTATGGAAGAAGAACCAATGGCAAATCATACCATTAGATAACTTTTATTTTCGGACAGTCAAGCATTAATAGCAAAATCAGAATTTACATTACAAGACCACATAAATAGTCTGAACGAAGTCTGTATGGAATATAACATTAAAATTAGTACAAGTAAATTAGAGGTAATGACTGTAACATAAGAAGTAAGCACAATAAACATTAATCTAGAAGAACACCCCCAAATCGAGTAAAGAGCTTTAAGTACCTAGGAAGTATAATTTTATCATATGGCAAATCAGCAGAGGATATCGGAAATAGATGCAATAGGAAAACCAACTCACTAGACAAATGGCACCTATACTAAAGAACAAACATAAATCAATAGCCACCACGAAAACAATATACAACACAATCTTCCTACCAACTCTATGCTACCCATGCCAAATCTGGACAATGGCAGACAAAGAGAAAAGAAATAATCACAACAAATGAAATGAGATTCCTGAGAAGAATACTCGATGTATCATGAAGAGAGAAAATCAGAAATGAAGAAATCAGGACTCCATTGGCACCTTGCCGTCTTGACAGACGATAGTTTGTGCTTTAAAAAGGCATAATAACTTTTAACTATGGCGGTAGCGAGTGTGACTGATAAGGCCAATTTGCGCTGTAAATGTCCGTTCACAGTGGGTGCATGTGAACACGTGGTCATTTCCACCATCATGCACCATCTTACGTCTCAAACGCTTGGTGTGTGACTTTTCTGCAATAATTTTCTCCTTTGACTTTATTCCATTTCTGATATTTGCCCTCCATGCAACACGTTCAACGGCGACTTGCTCCCAATGTGCATTATCAATGCCTGTATCAATCATGTCCCGCTTACACACATCTTTGTATCGTAGTAGAGGCCGACCCTGAGATCTCTTACCCATCTGTAATTCACCAAAAAAGATATCCTTTGGTATTCTACCATCATCCATCCTCCTAAGATGTCCTATCCATCTAAGTCTACGAAGACTGAGCATGGAATAAACTGTCACACAACCTGATCTTTCCAATACTTCAGTATTTGTGATTTTGTCTTGCCACTTAATACCAAGAATTCTTCGCAGACACCGCATATGAAAGCTGTTTAAATTGTTCTCTTGGTGTGAGTAAGTTGTCCAGGTTTCACTGCCATAGAGAAGAGTACTAAGGACACAGGCTTGATAGACAAGGACTTTTGTTTTGGCAGTAAGCTTCCTGTTCTCCCAGACTCTTTTTCTTAACCTGTTCATTGTTGTTGCTGCCTTACCAATCCGGATGTTGATTTCCTGATCTAGGGATAATTTGCTATTTACCACTGATCCTAGATATGTAAAATGGTCTACTATCTCTAGTTCGGCGTCGTCAATAAAGATTGATGGTACCTCATGTGCACCTTGTGACATAATCTGTGTCTTCTTTTTGCTAATTGTTAAACCAAATTCAGAACAAGCATTGGAGAATGCAGATAGTAGACATTGCAATTCTTCCTCAGAGTGGGTCGTAACAGCAGCATCATCTGCAAAAAGCAACTCTCTGATCAGTACCCTCCTAATTTTGGTCTTAGCCTTCAATCTCTGAGCATTGTAGAGGCCGCCATCTGAGCGTGAGTGAATGTATATACCACCATCCTGATCACGAAATGCATATTTCAGTAGAAGTGAAAAGTATATTCCAAAGAGGGTGGGAGCTAGTACACAACCTTGCTTAACTCCACTCTTGATTTCAAATTCTTCAGAAGTTGCACCATCAAACTTGATTATACCCTTCATGCCTGTGTGGAACGATTCCACAATGGACAGAAGAGTTGGTGGGCAGCCAATCTTCTTTAGTGCCTTGAACAGACCCTCACGACTGACCAAATCAAATGCCTTTGTGAGGTCGATGAAGGCAATAAACAGTGGTTGATTCTGTTCACGGCATTTTTCTTGCATTTGTCGCAATGAGAATATCATATCAGTGGTAGACCGGTTCTGTCGAAAGCCACACTGTGATTCGGGGTAGACTTGATCTCCTAGGACTTGAAGTCTGCGCAGAACAATTCTGGCAAATACTTTTCCAACAATACACAGAAGTGAGATACCCCTATAGTTGTTGCAGTCGCTCCGATCGCCCTTGTTCTTGTACAGTGTTATGATGCTTGAATCTTTGAAATCCTGTGGGACTTGTCCTTCACGCCAGCATAGCTCTATTAGCTGGTGGATCTGTATAGTGAGTGTGTCTTGCCCACTCCTGATAACCTCTATTGGAATCCCATCCTTACCTGGAGCCTTGCCAGATGCAAGTTCATTTATAGCACACTTAACTTCTGTTATGGTGGGAAGTGTGTCCAGGTGGTCAAGAGTTGGTAGAGCCTCTATGGCGTTGAGGGCATCATCCGCTAGTTTGGTCTCACTTGAGTAAAGCTCCAAATAGTGCTCTACCCATCTGTCCATCTGCTGTTTCTTATCAGTGATGACTTCTCCAGTCAAGGTTTTCAATGGTGCACTTCTTTTGATCACTGGACCACAAGCTTTCTTTATTCCTTCATACATGCTTCTTATGTCTCCCTTATCACTTGCGATTTGAATGGACTCACATAACTTGATCCAATAATCATTTGCACACTGCCTGGCAGCCTTTTGCACATCCTTCCTAGCTTGCCTTAGCTCACTCAGAGTGTTACGCGTTGGTCTTTCCTTGTTTCTTAAGAGAGCTTTCTTCTTCTTATCAATCAGGGGCTGCAGAGTCTCGCTGTTGGCCGCAAACCAGTCCTGCCTCTTATGATCCACAGTGCCGTAAACCCCTACGGCAGTTTTATAAAGAGTTTCCTTAATTTGACCCCACTTTTCATTTACTGTACAATTTTCTGGTGTATCAGTGAAAGCATCTTCAAGTTGCTGTTGAAACTGAAAGCACTTTTCAGGATCATGAGTGTTAATAATATTAATCCTGTGGCTAGATTTGTGTTTAGCTGTGTAGATTCTCTTTGGTCTCAGTCTAACCCTTGCAACAACCAAAGAATGATCCGTATCACAGTCAGCACTGTGGTAACTACGAGTCAATGATATATGGTTCAGATGTTGTCTCCGTGTGATGATGAAGTCCAGCTGGTGCCAATGGCCGGATCTTGGATGTTTCCATGTGACCTTATGCATCTCTTTTGTTTTAAAAAAAGAGTTTGTAATACATAGGTCATTACTGGTGCAATGCTCCAGCAGCCTTTGCCCATTTTCATTCATGCGACCGATGTTGTATTTTCCAAGGCACACTGGCCATGAACTTGAGTCCTTGCCCACACGAGCATTGAAATCACCGAGCATATAAATGTAGTCAGATTTTGGAACTGCCTTGATCACGGAGTCTAACTCCTCATAGAACAAATCCTTCACATCATCAGAGGAATCGAGTGTCGGTGCATATGCAGTAATAATGGTGGCAAACCCAAAAGAGGTTGCCAAGCGCAGGGATAATAGTCTTTCATTTCCTCCTGCTGGAATTTCAATCATTCCCAGTAGCGAATTCTTCACTGCAAAGCCCACACCGTGTTGCCTTTTTTCTGCCTGCCCTCTACCCTTCCAGAAAAAGGTGTAGTTGTTTTCCCTGAGTGACCCTTCCTCAGCGAGGCGAGTCTCCTGCAGGCCAGCAATATCAATGTTAAGACGATTGAGTTCGGCATCAATCACAGCCGTTTTTCTCACATCGTCAATATTGGTCAAGTCAGTGGAAAATCCTGGACACATGGTTCTCACGTTCCAGGTTGCAAGCCGTAGCTTGAGGTTTCTATTTTTATTTTTGTTTGTACCTGGTGCATTGGTTTTACAGCCTGCGATTCAGATTTTGTCCTAGCCCCAAGCACCCATTGAAGCAGGCAGGCTGTGGCGGATCAGCACCCAATTGGCTGGGGGCTGCCCAGCTTGAGGCGGGCGGTAGCTGATCAGTGACACCTATAGGTGTCTCCCACCGTCAGAGGCAAAGCGTGGCGCCCCATGTCTACGCCAACTGACAAGGACTTATAACCCGTAACAGTTGCCTCTCGCTTTGATTCCGAGACCAGTTAAGACCAGGGATGGAGTTATTGCCTCTCCATAGCACAACGCCTGGGCTAAAATATAGAGATCATGTGTTGCCCATGCAGCATGATCCCTCTCTCGGCCCGCCTAGTTCACTCCAGAGGAAAGGTAACACCCCTACATCTGGAACAAGACAAGCTGCAGAAGCTGCCGGATCAGCAAAGCAATGCTCTAACTGTCCGCCTGTCGGAGCTTCGATCCTAGACCAGTCGCCAACCAAGGCTTAGGGCCTGGTCTGCCCTGCCATGACAATTTTGTCTTTAGCTTGCATTTCCTCGCACCAGGGTAAGGCTTGTACCCTCCCAATTGCGGTCTTCCGCCCGAAGCCGTTGGCACAATGTGGGGTGTCGGGTTTGGTAAGCGCCGCCCAACGTTCGGCGCTAACAGAGACCAGGTAGTACCGTCTACTGTTATACGGTAGCTCAGTCATATCTGACTAAGACCTGACTGACGAAGAAATCAGGACTACAGTTGGGGTTATAGCAGCACTAGATTTTAACGGAAAACAGAAAGTTAAATGGTTTGGCCATATTACTACATTACAAACTAAGTATACCTCAACAAGCAATGATGTACAGACCAGACGGAAGGAGAGGAAGAGGCTGGCCACGTAAACGATGGAAAGAGTGAATTACAAAGACCATGGGAACCTCAATAAATGAAGCTCATACAGGGGCTCTCTCCCGCTGTTTATGCACCTCGACACCGCAAGGTACAAGACGACCCTGATGAGATTATATGAGACAAACATTATTCTATACAATCTAAGGCAACGTAAATTAATTCAGTTGTCTATTTTTTTTTATTATGAACTCATAATAATATAGACCATTCAAAACGAAAGTTCAACTGCAGACGAGTCGTGCTATGTTGTGATGAACTACATCACTGCACACAGGGAATTGCATTGGGTACTCAGTCCTCCAATGGATATATAGACATCCCAACGTATTTCTTCTTACATTTACCATAAGAAACTGGTATGATATATTTTCTTTTGACCCACACGGCCGCATTGGCATGCTTGACTAGGATTCACTTACAGTTTTTAGTCTAGGCTTTGTCAGTAACCACCAGCTATGTTCGTACTTAATTGATTATATCAGCATCTCCCCTTTTTTATTAGTGCATTATTTACACACACACACACAAACACACACACACACACACACACGCACTCACACACACGCGGCGCATCATGATGGCACACGAACAACTAAACACTGTTGGGGATGACTGCGACGTCCTGTAAATGCAATGCATTACAGCTTGACTGCAATATGTAATAGATAGACACATAGCTATAGTACAAGACATACATTTGGTCGTGAAATGACACGGCACATCATGATGGCACACGCGCAACCAAACAATGTTGGGGCTGACTGAAACGTACTGTAATAGATAGACACCTAGCTGGTGATACACCCTCTTCACATAGAGCGCTCTCAAGATATTCCCGGGAAGGACCGGGTAGACCGCTTGTTGCATATTCCTTGCACTGCAAAACATCGAATGAAATCCGTGCGATTGGCATGGCATACGATTTTATGACATGGCCGTCATCGTTCAAAAAGACAACAGCAATCTTGCCCACCAAACCCGACACTCCACAGCATGGTGGGGCTGACTGCGATGTCCTGTAATTGATAGCACACACACGCGCGCAGCACGCACATATACACACACGCACATGACATGGCTGCCGTTCGTTCAAAAAGACAACAACAATCTTGCCCAGTAAGCACGACACTCTACAGAATGCTTGTGCTGACTGCGATGTCCTGTAATTGATAGCACACACTCGCGCCGCACACACACACATACACTCGGCAGTACACCCACGCACGCACACACGCCTACATGCGCGCACAGATACACACACACGCACATGCACACACATACACACATACATGTACACACATAGTCAGTATTATTTCTACCACTCATTTAAAACTGTACATGCCAGCATTTACTGACCACAACTCGGCTACCGTGTCAAAGGTAATTATCTTCATATTTTATCTACCGCTGTTTATCAGTACCCGCTGGCCCTTGGCTATTAACTTTCTCCCGGGTCGTGCTCGGTGGAGAATTACTGTTTGCTTGTCCGCGCAGGTAAACTTCCATTCAGGGGAGCTTAGTAAGCAAAAGGGGAGACAATTCTGGTTGAGCCAAGGGACCCGATTAGTCTCCCCTGGTTAATTTTATTTATGTTTGTAAAAAGGGGACGTTATTTGTTTAATTTCATTACATATTTTTATGATTATCTTAGCAAGTTATGCCTTATTTTAATTGAGTTTTATATTTTTTTATATTCACATTAATATTCTCCGCTATACATACAAGAAATTTAGCCATTTATTATTTTATTATGCTTAACTTTTAATAATAATGTATGCCTTTCTAGTATATTTTTAAACCAGATTTTCACCAATCGCTTAAATTTTATACATGGGCATGGACACCTGCCGAATTAGCTGCCAGAGTGCAAAAGTATATTGACGAGGTCATCACCTGACCTACTCGGGGTAACTCGAGTGATGGAATAAAACATTTTTAAAAACAAATTGATTTCGGTCTTCTCATCGAAGATGTTGATATCTACATGAATGGGGCTCGATATCCACGTGACCGATCACCGCACACCCACACACTGGGACTCGAACCCAAGTGCCCGGCGACTAGTTGGTCTACTTATCTATATAATATTCCACATGCCCGGGGCTTGTCTCCTCGCCGCCCGCCGCCGCACCGGATGTCAACCCGAAGTAGTCATCAGGACAACCGCAAGTGACAGCTAGACCCAAGAATGAACCCGCCAAACTTTGAAAAATGTGGTCGGAAATGGAGCCGGTTTGGTGACGTCAGAGCATAGGATCCATACCCTTCATATAGTAAAACATGACTTCACCACGAAGGAGCCGGCTCCTTATTTTCGAAGTCATTGCCCCCTAGATAACTACTCATGTACCAATATATGTTTATCGTGGTGACGATTGGACGTGAATGCTTATCAGGTGGTTCTCATATCTCATTGTTGACTGATGCAGACAACTGAACTCTGCAGAAACTATCTTGTAGAACCGTCATCAACATCAAGCAGGTCCTTTACAGAACGTCATTATCATCACAACATGTCAGACATATACTCGTTCCTTCACCGATTACCCTGATACGTAAAATTTAATGCCCACGTTGACTTGAATGTTCCGATTACTATTCTTCCTAATCCACTATGACGGTTGATTTTGCTAGTGTATCTCAGTTTAGTAGACAAGAAAGTCTACTGGAAGGCCTCGGTTAACTTCGGGGTTACATTCTTGGAAAACGCGACTTTAAGTGAAACGGCGTATAGCGAAACACTATACTTGTGTATACACAGGTGACGACGTTATGGTGGAACGTAACGACGTAAAGTGAAGTTATGTCACAGTGTCACACCGACGTTATAGCGAAACGACGTAAACCGAAGAGACGTATAGCGCGGCTTTCCAGTATATAAACCTGTGTTCTATTATTTTCAGAAGTTGTAAAATGTCAATATGTTCTCATTCATTATCTACAGTATTCTAAACAAATATTCATCCAACATTTAAGTGCAAAAGAATTAATTGTAGTCCTAAATACTTCTGGAATGACTCACGACTCAGAACACTTTGTTGCCACGAGGAAGATGCATATTTACAATATGTTTACTTTCATTTGCTTTCTGATATTGTGCCATGGGCTCTTAATTGTGTTTACCCTGTGCATTGCTAGGGCCAGTCTCTTTATGACTGCTTGTGATTAGAACAGTGTTTAAGTAAATTTTGTGAGCACTGCCGACATCGGGAATTGCCAATTTCAAAGTTATCAAGAATAAAATAAACCTTAAAATGTTAAGAAAATAGAGGAATACATTTAGAAGTCGCCGTACGGTTCCAACTAAACAGCAACAAGGCGTCCCATAACTGCTCCATTCCTATTGCAGTGGAAAAAACCCACGAAATGCTCACTATTTTCCCATTTGAACTTTTGAATGAAATAGCAGTTTCGACAAGCAAAATATTTTTATTTAATGCGCAGTTCACTGTCGTGGAAGATAGCTATCCTATAAACCAGCAGTCCGCACAAACACCAGTCGCCCGAAATGCCGCAACTAGCGGCCCGCAATGTAATGAATCTACATGTCAACACACAATCATCGGTGACACTAACAAAACACATTTTCGAATGAAATGCACATAACATAGTATCGCACCATCAACTAAGCTCAGTAGCTAGACGATTAAAGTCGTAAACATGGAGTAGATTGACTAGTAAACCGTCCCCGGAGACAATATATTTAAAAGGACTTATGCACCCGCATGCCTATCTCCCATATTGGCCAGTAAGTCAGGAAAAAAAAATAACATGAACTTAATTTCTTTATTTATCAGAATTGTTTGTTTGCTGCATATCCCTTACAGGACGCTGCAGTCAACATCAGCATTTTTCAGCTGCTGTTGATGTACTAGGCAATATTACGCTCAGTGGTTTGCCATTGCTTTCTGAGCGAGTCCCAACAGAATTACAAAATCGTAAATTAAAAGAATACCATTTTATGGGCGACACAATTAATATTAAAACAGTAGATGAAAGAATAGAAAAGTAAACTTATATAACATTGTGCATTTTAAGATTAAATATTATAAATATTATGACGAAAAACAAATTCAATACACCTGGTTGTAAACTCAGAAGAAGAAGAAGAAGAAGAAGAAGAAGAAGAAGAAGAAGAAGAAGAAGAAGAAGAAGAAGAAGAAGTACTATGTACAAACAGACGGAATATAGTGGATTGACAGCAATCAAACATTGTTAAGTAATTAGTCTTATAGTCCACGCCATGTGTGGCGTTGGTATCATATCTGTCCCAGCCTTCCCTATCCCGTCCTGCGAATCATTTCTGATACGGCAATCTGTGGTCCTTTATGCAATGATTTTAAAATGCCCAGCATCTCCCCCCCCCCCCCCCTCCCCTCACCCCACCACAGGAACATGCCAGTTTTCATTATTGTAGTGACATTTGTGAGCCTTTTACACACACAACATATCTGATTGTGCTGTCCACGGATCGTCGTGGGGCCTACTGTCACAGCTTCAACTTCCATTCTCATGCTAGGTGTTGTACAGGGTGTATTGTAATGATTGAGCAGTATTTGAAAATATTGCCGATCCAAGTTTTGTATTTACCTATTATGTTGCGTGAACTTTACAGAGTGAATACAAAACTTGGACCGGCAATATTTTCAAACACTGCACAGTCATTAAAAAGCACCCGGTAGTAACATACCTAACACTCATTTTGTATTAAAACAGGGTATCATGTACATAACATACATGAATAGCGGGGCTTGTATAGGTACATCCGAAAACGTCTATCAATGCCTCATGTGGCATGCGGTCTATCTTTACCGGCTAGCTTTGAGATCTTGCGAGCATTCCCAGACGACAATCCCCAAAGTGACCAAACGCCTGTAAATTGGGAAGAAAATTGTTTGCCTCGTGCCATCGACTGCCATCCCTTTAAATTAATCAAGTCCATCATAGTCCTTTCCAGTACTCACCCGCACTTGAACTTTTACGGGAAAGCTTTGGTCAAAGATCATACTCAGGTACATTAGTGTATTCTCTTCTGATTACACTGTCGTTGTGTTATCTGGATCCTCCTCCAACTCCGTCGTCTTTATTCCGTTGTCTTTATACAGATTTACAGATGCTTTTAATGAGACTATAATAGCTGCTTGTTGTAAAACCGCCAGCAGAGTATATCACCCTTTAGAAACATATAAGCAAGTAATTAAGTAAAGGTCGTCTTTACACGCCTTATGACGCATTTTGCGCGCAGTGAGGTCCTATACTTTTATAATAAACGATTGATGGGTGCTGTGACTGTTATCACACCGTCAACTTTTTCTTCCCAAGACAGTTCCTGCTACCCATTTAAGGATGGCGTGGCTTGAGAGTCAAGATATAAATTTGAATCCGCTTTAGAAACATGTTGTTTGATTAAATTTGGATAAGTGCTAGAGTTGTGTGTACTCACCTCACTAATTTGTAGCCATACATTTTGACTTAACTCTTTGTTTAAGATCATTGCAGAATTAATGAAAGCAGTAGGATATATTGCCCCAAAATTGGCAAACTCAAACGCCAAAATAACGTTTGTGAAATGGTCGGATGCAGCATTATACAGCGTAAACTCAACAAATATGCATCTGTGTAAGGAACAATAACATATGGTTAGATATACACGTTCTGGACATCAGTTAACACTATTATAATTTGGAAAAGCGTGTATAAGAAAAGTGTCAAAGGTCCTGGAATCGGTACTGCGCATATGCAAACTTCTCGATCCTCACGATCATAATATAGGGTTTTGCTTAAGAGCCAGTTAGCGTACTGAAATAATATTTTCCGTTGTCCATACGCTTCCATGCGTTTATAATTATTGTTACATAAAGACTTTCCCTCATGTTCTGAGACTGGATAGAATAGAGGGTGAACAAAGTTAGTTTGTGATAACAATTAACACGACTGAACATTGGAACGTAGGCTAATGACGTGGATAGGCTTTAGGTTCATACCAGAATACGATCAGCGTTGCCAGTAGTGGGTTGTGCTCAATATTTAAAAGAAGAGAGACGATTATCGGGTAGGACATTGTTTTGGAAGAATTAAGCTCATACAGAAGGAGCGAAAGAATCGCCGGCATCACTATGTTTTCCTGAAGACTTAGATTAGCAATGCTACACTGTACACCCAATTTCATGCATGATGTTCACTTACAATCCACACAGTAAGTCATAGGGCAACCACATAGATCCTCACATATATGTATATACTAGCACATTATTATATCTTTATTAAGTAACGCAGTTACATGGATGACGTTTATTTTCGGAAGATGACGGGGGAATAATTTGAATGCAATTGATAAATATGTAATATAAATGTCTGCCTTAATTATGCCTTCTCAAATTGGTTTGCTGAAACAAGTACAGAACATGTTTCCTATAAAGGCAAACTGATGAATGTATAGTCCTTCTGAAAGTAAGGAAATCATTCATCTTATGCATGAGGTGAGGAGATTCATTTCTATTCCCCACTTTCTATGGCTTGGTGAAATTGACTCTTCCTCATGAAGGATGCCATGCACCAAAGAGAATACGTGTAGCAAGAACAGATGTACTAAACTCGCAACCCCTGTAAAGTGCTAGATTGCTTTGGTGTCTCATAAAATACTATATATGACCGATGCTGGTGTTTTGTTTGCTTTCTTTAAAGGATCCGATGCACATATCCACACCAACAAACCTCTCACCTTAAACCAATGTACGTCAACAGATGGTCATCACCTGACCACTGAGTGCCGTCGTTTATGATGATCACACGCTACACACTTATAGGCTACCAATTAATGCAGTCATCAGCAGTTCTACCGCTGATGTCCTAACTGTTTAGAAACCAGTTGTTACTGGAGGTAACATTTTGTCTTCAGTTTACTTTGTGCCATATGATGATTGACACCAATTCGATTATTTTGGAGAAAGACCACCTTGTAACGTTCCAGAGAAAGTGACTTTTTGAAACACTACATTCTCAAAGCTGAGTGGTTTGTTTTGCCAACAAGAACCACAATTCTATCAAGAGACCGATATTCTACTTGTATTCAGGACTAGCTTGTAGTGAGGCTTTTTCATAGATATTTTTCTGTCGGGGGAGTGAGGGTGGGGGAGGGGGGGGGGGCGCTAATCTTTATAGTTCACGGCCACGCTGACTGAATTCATTATGCAAACGAGCTCCGTCTCCTATAGCGCAAGGTACTATGGATAGTGATGACTGTATTTTCTGCTGTTCTAAGTGCTTATTTTTACCAGCGTGTACCCGTAGTTTATGTATATTCTGTTCATGTAAATATGTCACCTTTCAACATATATAAGACTGAATTTATAATATACGTTATTTATATTCCTACAAAATGTGTTTGTGCTTCCTTCAAGACCTACATGTCAAGTTACTACTGTTGTTTGTTCAATGTCTATGAGTAACTAGGACAGGGAGAGTGATGTCCCTCTTTAAATTCCATACATTGTGAGGAGACAGAACGCTTTCTATATTCATAATGTTGTCTGCTCTCTCTATATATTTTTTTTAATTCGCATATCCTTTACAGGACATTGCTGTCAACAGCAGCATCTTTCAGCTGTCTGTTGATTTCTTGGCAAAATTACGCTCAGTAGTTTGCCATTGCTTTCTGAGCGGCCGGCTCAGTTATCCCGCAAGTCACCAGCGGGGGTCGAACCGCCTCCAGCTCTCGCCCAGCTACGAGACTTTGCGTGATAAACGGGATTACGGAAAAGTGTTGTAACCCCTCGGCCAGAGATACCGGCTGCTCTCTATATATGGATGTGAAAAACCCATAGACCTGTGCCAAGTTATGAGCCTAGTATTTAATCAATACTTCACATATTTTAGACTTCACATAATTCGGTTGACAATTCCCATTCAGCTGTGTTTGTCCTTAGGAGAAAAATAGAAAGGCTCGGTTAGCCAGTTTCTAAATAGATAGATGGTGTATTCTCCCCGAATCCTGCTGATACACAAACTTCCAGTTGTTTATGCAAATCTTAGATTAATTTTATTGTTTGATAAATTCCTGAATTCATCCCACATGTAATGTCTACAGATTGCCATTGTAGTAGTGTCTTGCAACTATTCGAAAGACTCAAAGCATAGACAGCAGGTTAACTTAGATAAGAACATAAACCAACAGAAAGCCTCGGCAACATGATACACTGCAAGGAATAATTATGTTTACACACTCTGGTACATGTCCAGTAGTGTCTCCACTGAGAACAAGCTTTGTACAAGAAAGACACTTACTTTGTTAATTCGTCTATCCAGTCTGAGTTGTAGAGTTTGGTAAGTGTATCCTCCATTGCCCTAAGATCATCTTGACCAAACGGGAGGACATATCCACCACCTGAGTAGACCCCATGCTGGCCTGAACAGATGACAAAATACAGTAAATACGATCACAGACGCATTTATAAAGAATATAATCTTACCAGAATCCCTTTTTATTATTAATACTTGCAATGCAAATAGACATTATTCTCGTTAAAACAGTTATCTAGCAAAGCCACAGATCAAGAAACATTGCTACCATTTCAATAGCAGTGGAGGAAGCCTGCAGTTCTAATTGTTGTTGCCTCATGTCTTTCGGTAACATGACATTTTACAGATTATTTTAAGCTTTAACAACGTTCGTTATAATTTTCTGTTATCAGTGATTCTACTTGCAGACAGTAATGTCATGGTTTACAAGCAAATGGAGGTTTGCACATTAATGTCATTATGTAGTATTGATTCGATTTCATCATAACCCTTAATATGTTCAACTTTAAGGAGAAGTTATAGTTAGGGTCCATAACCGGCTCGGCATTATATTCCTGTGATTGAGACAGCCGCAAAAGCAGCTGCCCACCTCTTTATCCTAACAGGCTTATTAATCCGACGGTGATTGTTGTCCATATGGGGGAACAGACTCTAATGTTAGTTAGTTAGTCTTTCCTCTTGAGCCTAAGGCGGCGCATAGGGCAGAAGTCCTGACTCTCCATGCTTGGCGGTTCGCTGCTACCTGTTGTAGATCTTGGGTATTTACTTGGCCATTGAATGAGCCTTCTCTAATGGTGGTTCTACGCAGGGTCTCTCTTGGTCTTCCCCGGTTTCTTTTCCCTACTGGTGACCATATGAGGGCTTGGTAGGGGAGTCTTGTCTTGTCTATTCTGAGTACATGGCCGATGTAGTTCCAACGGCGTCTTCTTATCTTGCTTAGTCTCTTGTGTTATTTGCGAATTGGTTCTGAAGTCTGTCCTGTGGATGTTTCGAAGTCTTCTAAGACATTTAGTTTAGAAGACATTCTAAGACACAAAGTTCTCAAAATTGTCTAATTTTTTATCTAAAGCTACCGTTGATTTCCAACTTTTACATCCATACGTTAACACTGGAATCACACAAGAGTTGAAGATTTTAAGTTTTGTGTGTTTGCTGAGTGTCTTTGACTTCCAGATGTTTGACAGTTTATTGAAGGCACTAGATGCCAGTGCGATTCTAGATGATATTTCTGGTGTTGAGTCCCCTGTAGATGTCATTTTGCTTCCTAGGTATGTAAAGCTGTTGACTTTTTCAAGAACGTAGCTGTTCAATTTGGTGTCATCTGAACTGTTGGTAAGATCAATAGTCTTTGTTTTTGTGGTGTTAATTTGGAGACCAATTTGCCGTGAAACATTTTGGGGGTGGTTTATTTTCTCTTGGGCATCCGGGTGTGTTGAACTCAAAAGCACTATGTCGTCGGCAAAGTCCAGGTCTTCTAGAATGTCAACCCAATGTATACCCATATTTGTGTTGTTTGTGCATTTTCGCATGACCCAATCGATAGATATTCCAAAGAGCATCGGTGACAAGACACAACCTTGTTTCACTCCTGTTTCAACTGAGAACCAGTCAGAGTTGCCTGTTTCTGTTCTTACGCAGCAACGTGTCTCTTTGTAGAAGGATTTTATGACATTGGTATATTTGGTAGGAAAACCATAGATGTTAAGTAGATTCCAAAGTGAAGGACGGTGGATGCTGTCGAAGGCTTTTTGACAGTCGACAAAGTTGGTGATTAATTTCGACTGGAATTCTACGGAGTCTTCAATGATTATTCTGAGGGTGAAAATCTGGTCTATGCATGACCGTTTTGGTCTGAAGCCTGCTTGTTCTTCTCTGAACCCTTCATCTATGGCCTTTTTCAATCTCTCAAGTACATGCTAGTAGTAGGAGTGGGGCACGCAGTCACGTATATTTTGTTCGCGGCTGGCGGCTGATAGTTTATGAAGGTGTTTTGCCGACTGGGTAAAAATCCCGGGTGAAAATTTTTTATGGCGGCGTGTGGGAAAATCCCGGGTCTATGACTTTTTTAGGCGGGTAAGTTTCTGTGAAAGTAATTAAGGTATTCGAGGGGCGTAAAAGTATTCGTGTCTATGTTGGTTGGTGGGATGTTTCTGTAAAAGTAATTAGTGTATGAAGGATGTAAAGGGGAAACGTTATATTGGTTACGTAGGGTATATGAATATGGCGAGTGAAAGATAAAGTTTCAAGGGTGTGATGGTTATACTCGACGAAGTAAGAGGTGTAGATGGTTACTATCATCTGAACAGTGTGATAGTAGTGTCTTAGTGAAATTAAAGGGTGGTATGTAGCTTATTCACTACCATCATTACAAAGAAATCTTATAAAATTGTAATGGGTGTCATTTGGTGGTAAGGGGTGGGTACCAGGTAGTAGTGATCAATTAGGAGTGGTCAATATAGGCGTGGTCATAAATGTAATGGTTATTGATACGTATGCGATAGAGATCATTGGCCTAGACACATTGATAGAACACAGCCAGCTGGTTTGATCGTCAATACTGATACCAGTGCTTACTCTGGGTCACATTGGATCGCCCTATATTTTAATGGTCTAGGTCAGTTTGAATATTTCTATTCGTTTGGCTTGCCACCATTACAGGGCGACATTATCCGTTTTATACAACGAAACTCGGACAGATCACCCGTGTACAATACCCGTATGCTACAAGACATTAATAACAGTACTTGTGGTCTGTATGCGTTGTACTTCTTATTGATAAAAGCCCGCGGCTCGAGCATGTCACGTATCCTGCAACCCTTTGGACACACACAACACGTGAACGATCGTCTCGTGTTTCGATTGGTTACTCCGTGGTTAAAAAAGACAAGTCCAGAACTGTTTACACCTAGATAAATTCGTCGTTATAAACTGAGACGACCACTCGTCTTTTTGTGTCTACCACGAGCAAGATGTCTACACCCAAGTGGTTATTCATGGCAAGACCTGATGATATGTCCAGACAACTAGACAAAAGTTTGAAAGCGGTGACAGTTTCTTAAGACACACGAACAATGACACTTCATCTATATCAATCTACCGACAATCAAGACCAGACATCTTTCTACAATAATCAAGTCCCTCTGCTCCCTTTGTGTCTACAACGATCAAAATGTCTACACCCAAGTGGTTATTCATGTCAGGACCTGTCCGGTTTTAAATGTTGTATACCAATAAAACCCATTGAAAATGTTATTATTTGTTTCTCAATTTTATTATGTTTTTGTTCCATTGTATGGTTTTTCTGGAAAAGTAAATGTTATTAAATAAGTAGAAGATTTTACATTAATAAATTATTATAGTCGGTTGCACAGGAATGAAAGGAAGACGTGTAGAAAATTTCATCTCAATCGGATGTACCGTTATCGAACGCATCCAAGACCCACAAACCCACAAACATCCACTCTGTTTTATATATATATATATATATATATATATATATATATATATATATATATATATATATATATATATATATATATATATATATATGGGTGTGTATGTGTGTGTGTACTTGGCTGACTTTGTATTTGTCTTTGAGTGTTCTTGTGTATGGGTGAGTGTGTCTGTATGTGTGTATAGTTGTGATGACAGTAGTAATGATACGAGTGTGTGTCTTTGAGTTTGTGCTTGTATGTGTGTACACGTGTCTGTACTTGTGTGTACTTGTGATGACAGTAGTAATGGTATGGGTTGTCTGTGTCTGTGCTGTCTCTGCACATGTGTATATCTGTTGATGTGACAGTAGTAATGGTATGGGTTGTCTGTGTATGGTTGTCTTTGTGTTTGTATGTGTGTTTGTATGACACTCTTTGTATGATTTTTACACACCCCACAAAAAAGAGACTTTTATCTCTAATAACGCACAAGGTAATATTCTTGTCGCTAATATTGGTAGTACTATTATCACTACTAGTGATACCTCCTCACTTTACCCACCACCATTGCAGCATACATACTTTCCCCTACAATTTAAGTGGTCACTCGACTACTTGACCACTGGTTGACCACTGCTTGACCACGTCATCGATAACTTTAACCACTACCATAATCTTAGGCACATCGTCCTCTACAATTTAAGTGGTCACTCGAATACTTGACAACTACTTGACCACTAATTTACCACCCTTTAATCATCATCATATCGTTACAATCACTTTTCCCTAAAATTTCGTTACTTGACTACTTGACCATTACTTGACCACTACTTGACCACTGCTTGACAACTAATTTACCACTCTTTACTCATCACCATATCGTTACAATCACTTTCCCTACAATTTCCTTACTTGACTACTTGACCATTACTTGACCACTGCTTGACCACTGGTTGACCACTAATTTACCACTCTTTACTGATCACCATATCGTTACAATCACTTTTCCCTAATATTTCCTCACTTGACTACTTGACCATTACTTAACCACTGTTTGACCACTGGTTGACCAGTGTGTAACTGCGAAAATAACACCTCTTATCAATAACCATTACATTTATGACCACCCCTATATCGACCACTCCTACTTGATCACTACTACCTGGTACCCACCCCTTACCACCCATTACAATTTTATCAGATTTCCTTTGTAATGATTGTAGTGAATAAGCTACATACCACCCTTTAATTTCACTAAGACACTACTATCACACTGTTCAGATGATAGTAACCATCTACACCTCTTACTTCGTCGAGTATAACCATCACACCCTTGAAACTTTATCTTTCACTCGCCATATTCATATACCCTACGTAACCAATATAACGTTTCCCCTTTACACCCTTCATACACTAATTACTTTTACAGAAACATCCCACCAACCAACATAGACACGAATACTTTTACGCCCCTCGAATACCTTAATTACTTTCACAGAAACTTACCCGCCTAAAAAAGTCATAGACCCGGGATTTTCCCACACGCCGCCAAAAAAAATTTTCACCCGGGATTTTTACCCAGTCGGCAAACAACCTTCATAAAACTATCAGCCGCCAGCCGCGAACAAAATATATGTGACTGCGCGCCCCACTCCTACTACTCATGCTACAAAAATGTTTTCCTGGTACTGATAATAGAGTGATACCACGCCAATTATTGCAATCAGACATATCGCCCTTTTTAGGCTTTTTGAAAATTACACCATATTTCCACTGTTGTGGTGGGGATTCGCTTTGCCAGATTTCATTGATCAGCTGTAACAAACGTTGTTAGGTATTCTCATCTGCTGCTTTGAGCATTTCTCCTGAGATTTCAATCTTCACCAACAGCTTTGTTGTTCTTCAATTTTTTATTTTTTTTTACAATGTTTTCAATTATTTGAAAATCTAAGAATCTAAGACTTTAATGTGTTCTTTATATAACCATCCTATTGCTAATGGGCGGTGGAAATGTAATGACCTATATTAACATGCATCTTACTTTCTCTCATGTTATCAAACATCATCTAATTTTCGTGTAATAACACATAAGGCACAATAATAAACTACTAGCAACTTTGACAAAAGATATAGCAGCATGAAATCTAAAGATCATAAAGCATTACAACAAAAGCATAACTAATGATACTAATTCGATGAATTCCGAAATACAATGAGCCTTGTGTATAAAAGCCCTATTATTTTGTATGTTCAGAAAACAGCTAGTTTCCCATATTATGTCACTTTCCAACCCATAACTAATGGATCTTATCTTTATGACTACACATAATACATGCATAATATTTCATACGTAATGGCCTCTACAATTCAACCTAGGCTTTGTGCTACGGACATCACAAATACAAAATATTGGAAAGATCAGGTTGTGTGACAGTGTGCTCCATGCTCAGTCTTCGTAGGCTTAGATGGACAGGACAGATTAGAAGGATAGATGACAGTAGAATATAAAAGGACATCTGTTTTGGTGAATTACAGATGGGTCAAAGATTTCAGGGCCAGCCTCTACGACAATATAAAGATGTGTGTAAGCGGGGCATGATTGATACTGGCATTGATATTGCACCTTGGGGGAAAGTAGCCTCTGATCGAGTTGCATGGAGAGAAAAGATCAGAAATGGAATACAATCAAATGAGAAAATGATTGCAGATAAGTCTCACACTGAGCGTGTGAGATGTAAGACAGGTGCGTGACGGTGGATATGACCATGTGTTCACATTAACAGAGCTAATAGGTCTGATAAGTCACATTCTCTACAACCATGGTAGTTATTATGCCTTTTTGAAGCGCAATGTAACAAACTGTCGTCTGTTGAGACGGCAAGATGTTAGTACAATGTAACAAACTGTCGTCTGTCGAGATAATACACACACTGTAACAAACTATGGTCTGTATAGACGGCCAGGTGCCAGTACTGATTATTCAAGTAAAAATATGATAAAAGCCACCAAGGAGATCGATCCCACACTGATTATTCCAGTAACAAGGGATTACAATTCCACCTGACGTTTCCATGACGCTTTGAGTATCTGAGCAACGTCCAAACTTTCCAGTTACTAGCTTTTGAGCTAGACTTTGCAGATATGGACGTTCCGTCGGTTCAGTTACACTGCCTACCCTTTCATCGAGACCCCTCACGACATCAACATCGTATTAGACGGACTTTTTTTATTTCTATATTAGACAATATGTCATGTTTATTTTTGATATGAGCAACTTTGCAAAACTAACTCAACAACATTGTCTAAGTAACTTCTTGTCTGGTGAAACCACTGCATACCAAACAAAACCAGTTTGTGAAACCACAGTCTACCTATTAGAATAGCACCATTTAACTCCTTGGAAGTTCTGTATACATAGGGAGAATCATCAATGATGTCTTTGGAAATGTTAGACACCACACTCCATGTATTGTCATAGGTGTTGGTTTCTTCTGATGTATAGAATGACGAGTAAGAGCAGGCCTCCTCCATGAACAAATCTCTCAGTACACCGGGTAGATATTTGCACGCATCTGCACATAGATATAAATCATACTGTTTACAAGAAAATAACATGTCAACCTGCACAAAAAATGTACGTAATTGTAACAGGTAAATGCAGTCCTGTAGCAGATACTGCCTTTGGGTTGCTATTTATTAGATCTTCACATATTATATTAAGGACATTCATTTGAAACCCGTTCCAATGGCTTTATTACAAAAACATGAAAGAAACACTAACAGGGGTGGTGAATTAAACAAAGCATTCATTTTAAATGAATTATGCACTATGGGTTGGCCAGAAGAAGTCGCCATAGCCATTCTGGCAAGCATCCCATTGCTTAGGTAGGCGGCGAATGCCGTCCGCAAAAAAAAGTATTGTTGTTGCTCACTGAACCAAGTGTTTACCGCGTTTATTACGTCTGCATCTGTGTGAAATCGTTGCCCTTTGAGAGCTTTCTTTTAGCGGTCCTAACAAATAAAAATCACATGGTGACAAATCAGGACTATAGGCTGGATGTTGCAGAATGTCCCAGTTCTTCCTTGCTAATGCTTCCTGCACAATGTTTGCGACATGCGGACGACCATTATTGTGCAACAAAATCACACCGCGATAAAGCATGCCGAGTCGTTTATTCTTGATGGTTTTTTGCAGTATTTGCAAGTAGTGGGTAGAGTTGGTGTTGACACCAGGTTCTTTAAAGTCGCCAACAATAGCCCTTCATGGTAAACAGATGCGCTCAGCATAACCTTACCAGCAGAAACCTGTAACTTGAATTTTTAGGCATATGGTGATCCAGAATTCTTCCATTGCATGCTCTCTCTTTTGCTGCTCGGCTCGAAGTGGTGACACCATGATTCATCGCCTGCCACTATGCGGAAGAGAAATGCATCACCCCCACTTCCACTCTGTAACGCAGCAAGTGGTTCAAACACCATCCCATGCGTCCCTCTTTTTGGTGGTCGGTCAACATCCGACTTAACCACTTAACACATCTTCCGATATTGCAGTTTCTTACGAACGACCTTTTAAATTGTCCCAATTGACACATCAAATTCTTTCGCTAGGGAACGTATGCTTCGACAACGGTTCATCTGTACTGCTGCATTAATTTTGGCGATGGATTCTTTTCTGTTGAATAGTATTCTGTTAAATAGTATATTCTGTTAAATAGTATATTCACATCTACCATAAGTTACAATGTCAATCTTCGACATTATCCAAATCGCGTGCAACATCAGCACTTAAGAGATTATAAATTTGAGAAGAGCTGCCAACTTAATTATCCGAGACCGAGTAAGAAATGACGTTATCAGACAGACAGCGGAATCAACACCTTGTACCATTTATATTGAAAGGGAGAAGATCACATCGTTTAGCCACCAAGGCTCAATGCAATACTTTCATCTACCAGCACTGGTCTAACATCAAATAAGATCTGATACGAGAACAAGAGGAAACCCAAGAAGAAAGTGTAATAATGACATCAAAGTCATTTTACAATCACACGGAATAACGCAATCCATTGCGCAGGAACAACAACTATTTCTCCTCCATGACACTTGACAGCAAAGATGAAGATTATGATGGTGATGATGAACCCGTGTATGTCTGTTCATATGGTAAATGAAGTTGAGGACTTCTTTTAACGCCTGTGGGAGTACTGTGTATATAATGCTAGCTCTGTGTGTTTGTGCCTACTGGCATCCGGTGGGTGATGAGGTCATTATCACACCGGTGGCCTTGTCTTCCTAGACAATGGCAAGTAACCATTTTAGCCGGTTTGACCTGGGGGAACAGTTTAGTGACAAACTCTGTCTCGATATGCCCACATGGATAGCTGGCACGAGAACTAGTAATAGTGGTACCTCAGTGCCTTGCCATAAGGCTAGTTAGTTAGTTAGTTAGTTAGCTAGCTAGTTAGTTAATTAGTTAGTTAGTTAGGTAGTTATTTAGTTAGTTAGTTAGTTAGTTAGTTAGTTGGTTAGTTAGTTAGTTAGTTAGTTAGTTAGTTAGTTAGTTAGTTAGTTAGTCGACAGATCATCCTCATTGCACATCGAACCATTCAGTGCATAAGTGCTCGGATCCCTTCATCGGTAAATCCCGCAGCGTGTAGCGGCTCACGTCACCAGTTCTGTGTTCGTTTATTACTCTTCTTTGTCATCCTGCGTAGTGTTCTTGTTTGGCCACGCCTTTTTTAACTTGCTGTTCTCGAAGTCTGATCATGGTTGTAGATTACCAGTTATCGCTTGGTCCTCGTAAACGACTTACTTCTTGTAGAGCATTCAGAATATCTGCCTGGTCCATGTCTCGTCCGCCTTCAACAGTAGCCCTACCTGCAAGCCTGTCAGCCTACTTATTCCCTTGTACACCCGCATGCCCTGGCACGAAGATGAAACTAATCTTTGCCAGCCGACACCGCTTCAGAGACAGCAGCCACTCTCTTCGGACCCACCCCTTCTCTATCATCTTGAGTGTACTCTTTGAGTCACTAAGGACACATGCCAGATTGAATGTCTGTGTCTCGAGCCATGTTATTGCTTTACTTACTGCCATGGCTTCCATAGTAAGGCTGCTTGTGGTCAAAGCAAAAGAACCAGACTCTTCCTTCAAACTTTTCCCTCAGGCCTGAACCGTAAAGGCCCATGAACTTCTCACTCCTCGAAAGACCGACCCTTCCGTGTAAATGATAGCATCATCCTCTAAAGAATTCTCGAAGATCAGATCCTGTACTTCCGTCTCCACAGCATCTGGATTTTCTTGTCTGCATTTCCTGTCTAGTTGGATTCACACTGAAAAGGATATACAGAACTCTGTTGGCACTTGTACCCACTCCTCGCCAGGTTCTAAGTCCTCAAGTGAACACACCTTCTGAGGAACGTCATCATCACCTGCTGTCCTTTACCTCTTAATGTCGCTATGCAGTGGATGCTGTGTGTTTGTCTTGACTCTGAGGTAGACACGTGCTTGGCAGAATTTTATTCTGTCCCTCGTGGTTGGAAAATCAATAAGATATCAGCGCATCGCCCTGCATGCTGTATCTCTTGTACATCCAAGAATAATGCACATAGCTTCATTCTGTATCCTTTCCATCCTTTCTCTCTGCTTATGGCTGAGAGTCAAGATCGCCATCGCATACTCCAAAACAGAAAGGACCAGACACTGGTAAAGAAGACAAAGATGGCGCTGTTCACAGTTTGCCGCCCTCATCACCCGCATCGCAGCCAAACCCAGCTTGACATTTGTTATCACCTGGTCTACATGCTCAGTATAAGCTAGGATTCGATCAAATGGTATCCCCAGGTAATTCATCGTCTGCATTCTTTCCACCGTCTCTGAACCCAGATTTACAGTTGGCATTGGGGTGTGTTGACAATATGGTTATTAAAAGAGAACCATGTCACAGTTGCCTTTGTTGGGTTAACCATTCCCCAGTTTCAACACACCAAGTGCTTATGCGATTTAGTTCTTGCCCTGATGATACACTAAAACATCGTCTGCATACGACAATGTCCTGTCCGATCCTATGATTTGCTCGCTGGTGATTTTCACAGTGTAGGCGTTAAACAGCACCGGAGATAATGGTGATCCCTGTGGTAGGCCAGGATATATTGTTGTTTGTTCTAAAGTCCAACTGCCACATCTAAAGACTTCTTTCCGTTGAAAGAGGGGTGCAGCGATCCAACTAAGGAGGAAGACTTATCTTGAGTTCAAGAAGCTGAAGCATTAAAAAATGTACTCGTCCTCAAGATCAATCGCTGCAGCAAATGTTTCAATGCCTGAGTGGAAACCTTCATATACATCATGGGCAAAACATGCTGCATTGGTCCAGGTTTCTCTTTTTGGGCGTTAGCCTCCCAGGGTAGGTGGGAAAACGCCTTGCCTCTCTAGCTGGCTTGATATTTTATTTGGCAATTGACTTCTCCATCAGCTTGCCTATTGCATTCTGCATGGTTATTACTCGATATCCCTGCATTTTTGTGTGGTCTTTGCCAGGCTTCGGCAAGGGAATCAGACAGCTGTGTAACTAGGGTTGCCAGACGTCCGGCAAAGAGAGGACATGTCCTCCATTTTAGCCTCGTGTCTTCCGTCCGGCAGGCAAAGCTTAAAATCTTTAAAATGTCCGGCTTTTTAAATATTTTATGTTATCATTATTTATGCATTGTTGTTACAACTTACATTGCATCTAAACTCTACCGTGTGTTTACATTCTTTATTGAAACCCAATTCTTAATAATATTTATTTAATTTTCCTATTTATACCAGAAAAGGTCAACCAGAGAAAGTAATTGGCCCACACACTGTTGATAAATTGCATAATCTTTAAGTGGTATTTCATGTGTCGGTCTTTCGACAGATGCTAGCAATCACGGTTTGCAGAAAATATTTCCGATCGTTGTTCAGTACTTTGACTGGAAAGCAGGTGGAATCCAAACTACGATTCTCGAGTTAGACAACACACCAAATGAAACCTCAGAAACTATCACAGTATATTCTGAGAACACTCCAAAAACATGAGATACACTTATTGGCAGCTATTGTAATACAATTGTACTGATTGTGGGTTTAATCTGGAACGATTTAAATGAAACATTCAATATGTCCTCATTTGTCCTCCTTTTTTGTCTTATTATGTCCTCCTTTGTGTCTTATTATGTCCTCCTTTTGGTGCCCACGTATCTGGCAACAATATGTGTAACCACTCCTTGATTCTAGCACTCCCTATACTGTTGTTGTACATGTCTGAAAATTTCTCTAGCTCGCTGTCGGTACACATACTGATGTCATCATATCTTATGCCATCTGGAGCTCTGTGTTAATGTCGAAGCACAGCCTTAATTTTCTTCACTGTCACTGTGTCTTCATCGGATATGTTCTGGGCATTGCACCTATCTGAGGTGACCTCCTTGGCGAGATTTCGGCCTATCATGTCTGTCTGGTTGCAGGCATTAACATTGGCTGGGGCATGTGCTGGTTAAGAAAATCGTCCGTTAATCATATAGATTTATAGATTATACTAAGGCATTGATATTAATTGATAATGTCAAACATGATTAAGTGATCATAGCGTTGGAAGTTACTATAGTTATATGAGAAATATCTCAGAATATTAAAATACAATATTTACTGGAAACAGCTTGTAACATTTAAAATGAGAAATAATGTAAAGGGCAATCATGACCAAATACAACAATGACTAATACAATGTCGTGTTTTGTCAATAGATATACCCTCTCTGTCTGTCCGTCCGTCCGTCCGTCTGTCCGTCCGTCCGTCCGTCCGTCTGTCCGTCTGTCTGTCTGTCTGTCTGTCCGTCCGTCTGTCTGTCTGTCTGTCTGTCTGTCTGTCTGTCTGTCTGTCTGGCACGTTACACCCTCCTTAGGTATTTATAATGCCCATGTTAAACACTGCCTCAGTGAGTCATTTGTTATTGATTATTTTTCATGCGTTTTAATGCTATTGTTCTTTTGTTGTCAAAATTTCCTCCATAAGTAATGTTGAATGAAAGAATGTATTAGAGGAAATAGAGAAGAAGGGCAGAATGTCAGACAGGCCTGCGTGCCCTATTCTTAACCCTTTGAAAATAAAGTCTGTCTGTCTGTCTGTCTGTCTGTCTGTCTGTCTGTCTGTCTGTCTGTCTGTCTGTCTGTCTGTCTGTCTGTCTGTCTCTCTCTCTCTCTCTCTCTCTCTCTCTCTCTCTCTCTCTCTCTCTCTCTCTCTCTCTCTCTCTCATACTTCGCATACATTATGTCTTTAAACCTAGGATAGACTTATTTAAAAAAAAAAAAAAAAAAACAAGCTTAGCGTACTCCGCAGCTCAAGTGTGAGACAATCTTCTATAAGAAATCAAAGACACCACACATGCCTATTCATACAATGGCAACTTATTTCAACACTATCTCGGTACAAATGACAAACAGTATAATAAACATGTCCATAACTGTGCTACTTTCCCTTTTTTTTATTTTTGTTCGCATATCCTTTACAGGACATCGCTGTCAACATCAGCATCTTTCAGCTGATTGTTGATTTCTTGGCAAGATTACCTCAGTAGTTTGTCATCGCTTTCTGAGCGACCGGTTCACATACCCTGTAAGTTACCGACGCGGAAAGAACCGCTACCGATTCTGGTGCAACGTCACGTTACTCACGAGAGTATACGAGATTATGGAGAAAGTCGTGTAACACCTAGACCAGGGAGACCGACTACTTTACCTTAGGTAATTATAATTGCCATGTCAAAAATTAGTTTTAGTGAATCATATATTATTGATTACTGCACATTTTCCACGCCTTTTATTGCATATTTGTTCTGTTAGTGTCGTTGTTGTCTAAGACTAGCTTCATACGTAATGCATGAATTAAATAATGTACGACAGCAGAGAGATAAGAAGGGCAAAATGTCCTGCGTGCCCAATCCTTAACCCCATTAGAAATAACTATTTCCGTGTTTTCGTCGATCGTTCTCTCTCTCTCTCTCTCTCTCTCTCTCTCTCCTCCTCATCTCCTCCTCTCTCCTCTCTCTCTCTCTCTCTCTCTCTCTCTCTCTCTCTCTCTCTCTCTCTCCATACATCGAATTATGAGAGAGTTGAAAGAGTGGCCGTGATACGAGTTGTAATCTATAAACCAACAATACAAATATAGTACATCTCGACACCACGAGGTACAAGAGAAACAATATAAGATTAGATTAAATATAAAATATGAAATAGTACACATATATATAAACACAAAACTATCTCAAACTGATGGTCACGGTGGTAGTAGGACAGATGGTAAAAAAAGGTACTGTCTCGACTTTCAAGGAAACGGAATTACCAAACAGGCACAAATTACCATAATAAGATATATTAATAGAAAGTAAAATAAGTAACACACCTTGATCACTGCTAATATCAGCGGATAGAAGAAACAGAAGAAGAGCGAGAGAAATGATGCTGGATAAACTGCGACAGTGACTTGGAGGTATAGCATCAACAGAATTGATCACAACCACTAGCGTTCGGGATCTGGACAGATGCATCTGAACAGTGGAACATATTATATTCCTTCCTGCACACGCCACAGGACGGATGACCACACATTGATTACCTGAGTCACTCGTTGATCTAACCTGCCTTAGGCGAGCAGTGCCCATAAGATGGATGTCGTGGTCAGTAGAGATGGAGGCTTTATCTTTCAACATCTGAGGGGCAACTATAGTTTTTACGTAATTCCACATGTTTTCTACACCTTTCACCTGCAATTATAAATACAACAATGCTTATGCAGCCCTATGACTGCAACACATTCCATATATAATATTCTACTATAAACATAACACAATGCGTATATAGATGCGCAACTAGCATCTAACACGAACGTTGCTGCCACAAACAACAGTAGTCGATACAAATTCATTAATAACATCATTTGTCTTATATAATGCAGATGCCTTCACCAGGGACAAATATGTCAAACTACTTACATTTAATGCTGACCCATAGTCTTGAAGATAGAGGTTTGAGATGAGTCCTAGTGCAGAAGCCGTTGATAATGACCTATCTCTTCGCATATTTTCTGCATCAAATGACATGTCCTCTTCGTTCCTCTTTCAAGGGAAGTGCTTCTAACTTGGTACCGTAGATGTGTAGCTCAGAATTCACTGTCCGACTTCGACACATATGTGTACAAGGTTGACTTCTAATAGACCGACTACGCGTAACGGATGCCATCTGGGCACTGGTTTTGTGTCTGTTGACAATATAATACCTAACGCCGGGGGAAAAAATTACCAAATATAACCTAGTAACAGCAAGTCCGTGCTCTGAATCATGACCTGATTACTTCCTAATATACATATCTACAGATCTGAAGTTCCTGTACTAGACCATCGCAGTCGGCTGGTGTCTGAGCTTAGAGCGGGAAATGAGAAGTCTGCAACAGTCATCGCGGAGATAATAATGTGATACTCAGTTGAGAGTTCAGACAACACAAATCGTGTTCTCATAGATGCAAGTTCTTTTTAGACAGTATACTTAAACTGTAACTCTCACAGTCTTCTAGAAGATTCACAACAAACCAGCCAGCTACTCAACCAACCAACTAATCAAGCAATTAATCAAGGTATTGGGCTCTACCCGTGAGTTTATGTTCCTTACAACGTTTACACGGAGAGGGACACGGGACTTGATATTTGTGTTGTCCGTCTGTTGTCAGAACATCGATGTTCTCGACCCTATACATGATTCATGTTTTACAACTTAGTTAGCAAGGCTGGCAATTAAATGTCATTACCAAATAAAGCAGCAGGACGTGTGATAGCACTGAAAACCAATTATTTCTGCACAAATTCCTTGCCCTTTACTGGGATTCGAATCTGGTAACTACTTAGACACATACGGACACTATAACCGTACAGCCATGCCACCTACTATATTACAAATTACAACACTAATACGCTTCACGGATGACGGATACGAAAGAGATCATAAGCTAATCTGTGGCACTGATAAGCCAACGTATTTGTGATTGGAAGCCATATCACCGACCATTGATTATTACCGAAATTGTCAACATTCCATTTTACTTTTGTTTTTTCTTTTTCCTGTTCAACATTTTTCTATAAATATTGCACATCAGTGTTATGACAGCCGCTGTAGCGCAGCATGTTCGAATTCCGTTGAAGGCGGGGGACTTATTTAAGTGACATGGGCTCTAAAGTACTGGAATGTATGAGAAAGGCCATCTTGGTCTACTACATCAGTGCTTCCCAATGTGGTCGTCCGCGGGCCGGTGCCGGTCTGCGAGCTCTTCCTTGCCGGTCCACAATGTGAGTTGAAAAAAGTAAGAACAAGGTTAAATATTTTCTCCTTTGAGGATTATTTAGAAGTTTTTAAAAACAAGATCGTCCGTTTCTCAAAACATGATATCCGCACCGTTTTTATGATGATTTAATTCTACAATAAATTGAGCCTGCAGCCGTATTGCCCAAAGAGTATTATTTTTAAGGAGAAGCGAATCATTGGTTCAATGGGAAAGTTAAAATAGTAACCAGCTGAGACCGATACTAAAAGCCGGCCCGGTCGACGACATTTGTTTGTTGACGACGTGCGTTTCTTTTATTTCCTATGTGACGAAAAGTGAGAAAGATGCACATTATAATTTGCTGATTGTCATAAGATCAGAACATACGTGATTTTCGTTTGAACGACTATAATGCGTTTTGTCATCGTCTGAGCGAGTGAAGGTAGTTAGATACATCTGCAAAGTATTTTTAATTACAGCTGGACGAAAGCACGGACGTTGCCAACTTAGCGATTCTGATGGTGTATGTGAGATATCGATACAAAGACAACTTGAAAGAAGAGCTATTTCTTTTTCGTCAATGAGCATTGTTAAGACAAAATACAGAAACAGTATGAAATTTGTTCTCCTTTGCGGGTAGCTGCTGTCTAAAATCGAGCCACGATTTGATAACTTGTAAATAATAAACAGGTTCACCCTCGCATTAAATAGTTACTGTTAGCAGCTGATCATTAAATCATTTTTATTACAACATACTGTAATTTAGTCAGCGTGTTTACAATCTGATTTGGTATCGTTTTCCAAGATATATTTTATTTTTATTTTACATTGGTGTTCATTACTGTCGGTGTATATGAGTATATGTTGTTTGTCCATCAAGAATGATGATGACCATTAATTTCATCCAGTGGGGTTGAAGGTATGGAGCCGTGGGTTCTAAGATGGCTGATAAGGCCTATTTTGGCTCGAAATGTTCTTTGACAATGTGGGCAAAGAATGCTTGACGTCTCTGGAGGAGGCTTTCCTGCAGTGGTTTTTCTGTCCTGCCTTTTCTTCACAGCTCTTGCAGTCCTGGTTGCCTCACATATGACTGCACCTTTGCGCAATGATGCACGCCACGAATTTCGGTCTCTGGCTGCAGCCTCCCAGGTGTCATGATGAATTCCAAAAGCATTCAGTGAAATTTTCAGAGTGTCTTTAAAACGTTTCCTCTGGCCACCTTGGGAGCGTTTACCACAACACAGTTCGCTGTAAAAAATTCGTTTAGGGAGCCTGTGATCTGGCATGCGAGTCAAGTGACCAGCCCAGCGAATCTGATTCTTCATCAGTAGAGTGTGGATACTGGGCATGGATGCTCTTTCTAGGACTTCAGTGTCTGGAATCTTGTCTTGCCATTTAATCTTCAGTAGCTTCCTTAGGCAGACGGTGTGGAAGTGGTTTAATTTCCTAGCGTGTCGCTGATAAACAGTCCAGGTTTCACAAGCATATAGCAGTGTGGATAATACAACTGCTTTGTAGACTTTTAGCTTTGTTTGCAGGCTTATTCCAGTTCTGTCCCATACATTCTTGTACAGTCTGCCAAAGGCTGCAACTTGGCCTTGGAGATTCTTGCATTCACTTCGTCATCGATTGTGGCAGCTTGTGATACGGTGCTGCCAAGATAGGTGAATTTGTCCACACTTAGTCTATGATCATTCACTTTGATATTCGGCACAGTGTGATTATTCCCTGGAGCTGGCTGGTACATAACTACAGTCTTCTCCAAGTTGATATTGAGCCCAAAGTTGGCACAGGCATGTGAGAAAGCTGAAACATTATGTTGCATGTCTGCCTCTGAGTTGGCGTATAGAGCGCAATCATCAGCAAACAGGAGCTCTCTGACGGTGCCGTTGTTAATTTTTGTTTTAGCTTTCAGCCTTCTGAGATTGAATAACTTTCCATCCATACGGTAGTTGATGTCTATTCCAATGTCGTCGTTCTCGAAGGCATTCACCAACATGGCTGAAAACATGAGGCTGAACAGTGTTGGTGCCAGGACACATCCTTGCTTCACTCCATTGGTGACAGGAAAGGGTTAAGACAGTTCACCATTTTCCTGTACTCTTGCCAGCATGCCGTCATGAAATAGCCGCACTATTTGGACAAACTTTCGTGGACAGCCATATTTTGCCATAATCTTCCACAGTCCTTATCTGCTGACTGTATCAAAAGCCTTGGTAAGGTCAATGAAAGTGGAGAACATTTCGCAGTTCTGTTCCTGACATTTCTCTTGCAGCTGCCTTGCAGCGAAAATCATGTCAACAGTTCCACGTTCTTTTCTGAAGCCACATTGACTCTCAGGAAGAAGACCTTGATCGAGATGGGCTGTGAGGCGATTGAGAAGAATTCTGGCGAGTATCTTCCCTGCAATTGAAAGCAAGGAGATGCCTCGGTGGTTGTCACAGGATTGGCGGTTTCCTTTACGTTTGTAAAGGTGGACTATTGACGCGTCCTTAAAATCTTGTGGCATGGTCTCGTTCATCCATATGTTTGTGAAGACTTAGTGAAGCTGCTCTGTTAGGACCGGCCCACCTGCCTTGTATATATCTGCTGGGATGGAGTCAGGACCAGGTGCCTTGCCGCTGGAGAGTTGCTGGGTGGCTTTGTTTATTTCCACTATGATTGGCAGGTCATCAAGTGTCTCATTTGTGGGAACTTGAGGAAGGCAGTTGATGGTTTCATCATCGAAGAAGGAAGTTGCATTTAAGATTTTTCTGAAATGCTCTGCCCAGCGTTGGAGGATTTCTTTCTTATCGGTGACCAATGTTCCCCCATCTGCACTGAGGAGGGGAACTATGCCTGGTGATGAAGGACCATAGACCGCTTTCAGGGAGTCGTAGAAGTTTTTCATATCATGTCTGTCAGCAAAGCCCTGAATTTCATCAGCTTTGCTGCTCAGCCAGGAGTCCCGCATGTGCCGAAGTTTCTGCTGCACTACTCTCTGAATGTTCTTGAAAGCATCTTTTTTTTATGTTGACTTTGGGTCATTCAAATGTGCCTTGAGGAGAAGATGTTTCTCGGCCAGCAATTGGTTGATGTCTTCGGAATTTTCATCAAACCAGTCTTTATGCTTTCGGGGGGCTGGACCCAGGATTTCCATAGCAGTGTTGTAAATTGTGTCCTTTAGGGCTCTCCATTCTGTTTCTGTATCCTGTTTAGCTTCAGCATTGGGCTTGAGGCGGTCTTCCAGCATATTTTCAAACGACTGCTGCATTTTCTTGCTGTTTAGGCGGGTGACATTTAGCTTTGTTTGCATTTTCGCCCCTTGAGGACGCCGTGGTGGCCTGATGTGGATGTTCATTTTCGAGACAATGAGACGATGGTCTGTCCAACATTCGGCACCACACATGGATTTTGTCACTCGAACGTCTTGTCTGTCACTCCTCCTGACGATGACATAGTCAATGAGGTGCCAGTGTTTCGAGCGAGGGTGCATCCACGATGTCCTATTTCTCATGGGGAGACGAAAAAATTGTGTTCGTAATCAGGAGATCATGTTCGGCACATGCCTGAAGAAGGCGGAGTCCATTGCTGTTACAATTTCCAACTCCATGCTTTCCAATAATGCCACTCCAAGAGGTGGTGTCCGTGCCTACTCTGGCATTGAAATCCCCAAGGAGTATAAGTTTGTCTCTTTTGGGAACAGATGTTAATACATTGTGCAGGTCCTCATAGAACTTGTTCTTGACATCATCTTCGTTGGTCATAGTTGGTGCGTAGACACTCACAATGGTTGCGTGCTTCCTTCCATTCAGCAGAGGCAACTTCATGGTCATAAGCCTGTCGTTTATAGCCTTTGGAAATCCAGCTAATTTGCCGACCAGGGCCGACTTAATGGCAAATCCCACACCGGATTGGCGTCTTTCCTCGCTTTTTCCTTCCACTCCAGAAAAATGTGTAGCCGGCAACCAATTTCACAGATTTGGCCTTCTTCTGCAAGTCGTGTCTCGCTCAAGGCTGCAATGTCGATGTTGTACCTGCCCAGCTCTCTCCCAATCAGTGCTGTTCGTCTCTCTGGACCCGACACACCGTCTCTGTCAAGTAGGGTGCGTACATTCCAAGTTCCAATTGTATATGAGTATATACACCTTACAAGAAGACCTAAATGTAGTTTTGACATTTGAAAAAAAAAAAAAATTTGATTTGCAAATCTCTACAATAAAATTTTTATTCTTAAAAATGGAACCACCATCAAATAAATCACCATCATCCAATAATATTATTGAGCAGTATTTAGCGCACCTGGACAAAACCCACAATTACGTTAAATCTTAAATTTATATTAAAATGTATATTGAGGTCATATAAAATTCCAGATTAAAAGAAGAAAAAGTTGTTTAAACGGCACCGGTCACTGGTGCAAAAGGAAAATTTAATGTTGGTCCACGAAATTGAAAGGTTTGGGAAGCATTGTACTACATTATCAGTTTTCTATAACAGCATAAAGTATCCAATGCATGTTCTTTGCACGTCACAGATTCACTGATTGCATATAGGGTTAACTGTGGTCTTCAAATCAGCGATGAACAAATGCACGTTTTCGTCTTTTACTTACCTTGTCCAGTTCGCCTAGAGATTCATAACCCTGTAAAGTAACATCAAAATCAGTTATTATAGCACTCTCTGCCGCTTAAAAATATATTAGAGAATTAATGTGCACTAATAAATACTGAAAGTAAAAATCACATGGCATGAGACAAATGAAGACATAAATAACTATCACACAGACTGAGAAAATCGAAATTCGTTGGCAAATTAATTTTACTAACTTTATTTTTTTTTCTTGCATGTCCTTTACAGGACATCGCTGTCAACACCAGAATATTTCAGTTGTATGTTGATTTCTTGGCAAGATTACGCTCAGTCGTTTGCCATTGCTTTCTGAGCGGTCGGCTCACATACCCCGTAAGTTTCCGATGCGATTCGAACCACTGCTGATTCTCACCGTCATCACGTCACCGACGAGAGTATACGAGATTACGGAAAAAAGTCATAATCTCTAAGCCACGAAGCCGGCAATTTTACTAACTACTGATTGAAAAAGATGTAAAGAATAATCAACAACAAATTGCTACAAACTGTAACAGAAAGCAGGTAATTACCTTGAAGTAGATCCTACAATAATACACATCTATAGCATCGCAAAAACTAATTAATCACTACATCAGTATTGTATATTTGTCAACACTTTCCATTACCACGATGCTTACTGCCCCTTTTGCCGAACAGAGAAGTACAACCTTACATATACGGTCAGAAGAGAGTTCACTGAAGTAACAGAGGTGGAATGATTCACAACATACTGTAATACACTAATATCAGTTGGGGAACAATTTGAGGCCACTAAGACTTGTAATAAATTAGTTAGTTACCACAGTGAATACATAAATACTTTAGATACATATTAAGAATAAACATCAATTATATAAATTCGCAAACAAGTTAGCAGTAAAGTAAAACTGTATTAGTTATAGGCTTGCAATGCCAACAATGTTGGCAAACAGTTCGGATAAATCTGTCAAATAATGATATCCCTACCTCTAGTTCTTCGACCTGGAAAAATGGGGTTTTTAGAAATGTGTGTTTAAAATATTGAGTCTGTAGATACTGGCTCCGGACATCCATGTATCCAAAGGCAACTATAAGCACTGACACCATAAACATGCTGTAGAGAACTAGGTCTCTTAACATCTGAAATACAAACAATAACAATATTTCGCAGGAACAACTGAATACAATTAATCATGATTGTAATGCAAATAAACATAAATAGAGCAGACAGACATTAGGATAGAAGATATTTCTGGAAAATGAATAAAAATAACAACTAATTAAATAACGATAAAGGGAAGAAACATAATATATTTATATTTCTTTCTAAGTTGGCTCTGTGGCGAAGTGGTTCCGGACGCAATTCGTAAACCCGGATACAGCGTTTGAAACACAGCTGCTAGCGATGTGGCAGCAGACCGCTTTGCGTTCGTTTAATTAAATGATATGAGTGCCGGTTGTTCAGAAAGCAATGGCAAACTACTGAAAGTAAACTTGCCAAGAAATCGCAAACATTCCAAATAATGCTAAAGTTGACTGCGTCGTCCTGTTAAGGAAATGCAACTAACTGTCCAACATTTAGGAAATGTATGTCCACATTCAAACAAAAAGAAATATAGTTGTTTAAACAATGCTTGCACAGTTGGAAGTATCCATACATATTCATATATCACGTCAAATAAGAGATGGTATACTATTATTACATATGTGGTAGACAAGTCTATCCAACATTTTCAGCTGCATCATATGTGAACTATACAGTGGCTGGTCATATTTATAGTTCGAGTATATTTGAAGCAAGAAGATAACCCTACAAAGGACAGTGTCGAGTCAGCTTGTGAATAAACTAAACACACACCCAGAGATATAAATAAATAGCCAGGAAAAGGTCTTCATGATAACACTGATTTCATATAATAATAGGGTGTCAGCATTGCCGAATGGGTAAGAGTGTTGGCTCATAAACTTCTAGCGTGCTGATGCCGAGGTAGCGGGTTCAACCCTTACACCGGCTTGTTAACTAAACTGTTGTCTGCTCATATTTGACTCGGGGATGCAAATAACAAGTACCTAAGAAGTCGATGCAGGGACACTAGATGACGAGGGACACTGGAAATTAAGAAAGCTAAGCCACATTTAGTGCGGCGCACTGTAAATAGAAACTCGTCTGTGGATTACGCTTGAATTCAAAGCGAGCGAACAAAACAACAACAAGCAAAGAAAACGAATAGCATACTAATATTAACTTTAACAATAAATGTTTTGATCGGTCTTCTACCTCTAAATTATATATATATATTATATATATATATATATATATATATATATATGTGTGTGTGTGTGTGTGTGTGTGTGTGTGTGTGTGTGTGTGTACTGCTCTGATCTATGCTACCGATGCCAAACCTCGACATTGACAAGAAAAGTAAAATTACAACAACGGAAATGATATTCATGAATAGAATACTCAATGTATCAAGAAGAGAGAAAATCATAAATGTCGTAATCAGGACTAAAGTGGGGGTTATAGCAGCGCTAGATTTTATCACAAAACAGCAAGTTAAGGTTTGATCATATAACAAGAAGAGGCCGACCATGTAAACGATGTAAACGATGGATTGAGAAACTAATACTCCATGAGAATCAGGATATATGAAGCCCATAGACGGGCCTTTAGCAAGATGAAAAACATACTGACCTATAAAAAGATGTCAATTGAAAAGAGAAAAAGAATGTTGAGATGCTACATAGAACCTGTACTTTTATATGGATGTGAATCTTGGACAATGAGCAGTCAGGCTGAAAAACATCTGATGGCTGTAGAAATGTGGTTTCTGAGGAAAATGCAAAGAATACCATGGACAGCCAGAAAGACCAATGAACAAGTCCTTCAAGAAACAAATGAAGATCGTAAACTGATTAGAGTACATTAGACGTAGACAGTCACAATTTTTTGGGCATGTTATGAGAAGAAATGATTTGGAGAACTTGGTGACAACTGGTAAGATCGAGGGGAACAGACCAAGGGGAAGACCTAGAAGAAAGTACCTGGATGGCTTGGCCTTGTGGCATGGTTGAGACAGAAACACGGAGCTGATCCACGACTCTAGGTGATCGAGTGAGATGGCAGAACATGACCGCCCACGCTTACCGGCATGGCACATGATGGATGGATGGATGGATAGACGGGCACGCTCCCGCTGTTTATGCTTCACCTCGACACTGCAATATGCAAGAAGCACAAGTTGAGATGAAATGAGATGAGATGAAATGAGATGATACGAGATGAGATGGGATGAGTGCGCTAATCGCCGCAGGGTCAGAAGTTACCGGGTTCTATCTCTCAATGGAGCTGGGAATTTTTCCAAGAATCATTGATACCTAAAGATATAACACGGCCCACTGATCTCTTGGGCAGTGACATCGGATAACCTAGCCTTTTTGGATAAAGGCCGAAAACAGGACGTCCCTTGTGCAAGTTGTACAGCTTGAAAATTCAATGGCAGTTAGAAATCTCAATGAGTAGGCCGTTATACCACAACCCTGGCAACATTGTTAGGAATAGTAAAACTATCGAATGTAATCTGTCCTAGAGGAAGTAAACAGTACATAATTTCATCTGAAGGGCTGCACGCTGACATATAAGGTGAATAAATAGGTGTGGGACTCTCACATGGACAAAGGGACGAAGACAAAAATAGGTAATCTATGTAAGTACCCTGCACATGTGATATACTCCGCTAACATAACACCGTATCGTTATTTGCAAACAAGTACTATTTATAAAATAAAAATAAAAAAAAACTAGCAATTTAAAATACGCTGACTACTATCATTTGTAATTTTCTAAAAGGAAAAGAGAACTGCAACGTTAAAACAAAAGAAATCCAATGGCTTACTTCTCTGGCTGCATTTTCCATGGCGAGTCTCTCTAAGACAGTCTTAGCCTCTGTCGTGTTGAGCGGGACTCTGCACGTGACTTTAGGTAGAAGTGTCTTAAACTTCCTGTTGTATTTTTTCCTTTCCTGCACCATTTGTATCCCATCAACTAAAGGTAATGTTTGTATCACAGTAACGTAAGTAAGTATAAAAGACACGTGAAGCATATTGCAATTACACTGCTAGCTATGATTTACATATTTAAGTCATTAACTGTCATTTACTGCCATTATAGTACCTTGCGGTGTATGGCAGAGGGGTCTTTGAGCTTGAGGAATAAAGGCCGCCTGGCTAGTGCAGTCGCCACGAACTGTGCAGGTTAGGATTTTCTTTTTGCCCCCAGAAAAAAATCCCACACCTTACCGAGGGATCAAACCCGGGTCTCCCGAATGAGAGTCCGGCGTTCTAGCCACTCGACCAGCCACTCCTCAAATATTTAAGTAAACAATGCATTTGTATTGATATGATTACATATAATATACTTGTGAGCCGCGATAATTTCTGTATTTTGTTATTTTAATTAAGTTGACTGCATCCGGTCGTCTTGGCAAGCGATAGTTTGTAAAATAGAGTTATACCACTCCATAGCATAAAGCCTGGGCTGAATTTAGAGGCCATGTGTTTCCCATGCAGCATGATCTCTCCTCTCTCTCTCTCTCTCTCTCTCTCCTCTCTCCATCTTCCTCTCTCTCTCTCTCTCTCTCCCTTTCTCTCTCTCTTTTCTCTCTCTCTCTATCTCTCTCTCTCTCTCTCTCGTCTCTCTCTCTCTCTCTCTTCTCTCTCTCTCTCTCTCTCTCTCGACCTGCTTAGTCCACTCCAGAGGAAAGGTAAAACTAATAAATCTGAAACAAAACAGCTGCAACAGCTACCGGATCAGCAAAGCAATGCTGTAGCTGTCCGCCTGTCGGAGCTTCCATCCCAGACCAGGTATTAGGGCCTGGTCTGCCCTTCCTGTTGTATTTTTAAGACATTTAGTCTTAAATTGTAATTCCTCGCACTAGGGAAGGCTTGTACTCTCGCAAATGTGCACTTCCGCTCGAAGCTGTTGGCACAGTGTGGGGTGTCGTGATGGTGTCGGTTTAGTGACTGTCTCCCAACATTTATAGCTAACATAAAGCAGGCGAGACAGTCTACTGTCATACTGTAGCTCAGTCATATATGACTAAGACTTTCCTCGAAAATCAAGTTATATATCTTATATATCCCGGGTGGCGCTGTTTGAGAGAAAGCGACTATTAATTGCGGTATTTGACCCTTCCATGACAATCTATTTGTCCCATTGGCAGCTGATTGTTCCTAAATATGCACACTGTGGTGAAACATTGTCTTTATGGACGGCAAAAACCAAACCGTCTTTTGCACACAACATTCTGAAGTAGAAACAAGAAAACGATAGAACTGAGGAGTGAAATATCCAACACTCTGCAGAATAAATTTGGCCCCATTTTGACTGGTACAGTGGCTTGGTTCGGGGTTCTAAAGAATGCACACTACAGTAACACGGTTCTCAATAAACATCAACATAGTAAAGCAGAAACAAGGTTTGTGGGAAGTGATGAATACCGTATTTCCTGAAACATACGAGTCATTACTTGTGATGCAGACAATATTTTTGACATCTGTCTTATACTGGCTCTCAGAGTACTCACAGATAAGTTAGCTTTGGGCGACTGTTTCGTGTACATACGTTGTTAATATTTGTATACATGGAGCTGTTAATTTAAATAAGTAACAACACAACGCCATTATCACTACCATTACGACACGACAGGTTGTTTTGGAAAAAGCTTCTGCACATAACCATGTGCATTACCCTGGCATCAATGACATATCATGTGAGGCGAGGGCATCCTTCATAAACTTTCCAATCATAGGTCACAGATTTAGACAATCAAGTTTGAGTGCATAACTGCAGATATATGCTAACACAAAGAATCCAAAGACACAACGATAAGGGAAACAAACATAAATGAAACATGACGGGGGAGGAGGGGAGCAGACCGTTTGGCCAAAGAGGTATAGTACGTGAATTCCTAGAGCTCATCATCCCAACATGTCGTGATCTCTATTTAGATTGGTAAGTTAATCAACATCATAGCTGTGCATGCGCATATACAGTACTCTCTAATGTTGAAAGCACACAGAGCATCACCAGCGGGAAGTTTGCCGAGTTAGCATATTTAAAGTAATCGAACACAAGCAATGCGAAAATCTTTTCTTCTGGACAAGTGAAAGTCAAGGGTTATAAATGAGCTGTCAAGAGAGATAGTTTGCCCTTTGTAACGGAGATTCAACCATAGGATCGAGCAGCTATGCTAATTATCTTGGAGTAATTAGCCACATCGGAGCTGTTTAATTTAAGCTATCATACAACAATGCCAAGATTCCAATAATATGGTGTAAAAAGGGCAAAGTTCATAAAAGAATGTCACACAAAACGTACAACCGTAACAGTCATTTAACGCTGAACTGGCACAATTAGGTCATGTATACTAGTGGGCAGTTTATTATGTCTCTGGATAATGTAAAGGTTTCCATCTTGCAACAACGGTTTTAATTACTGCTGTTGTTCACCGCGTTGTAGGGAAAACTACTCTGAATCATATTCTAGAATAGTCAACCTCTTCTCCAATGTCAGAAAATATGTCAAGACTTTCTTTGGACAAGGCATGGTAAACATGGCGCTGTTTCACTCTGGCGGATCTAACACAGCGCCAGTGCATTCCACGTGACATATAAGTACACACATGAATCGTGAGATTATACACAGTGCAATATGAAATAGAACCTATTAAAAAAAGTATGTTTACTTTTGTCTGCCCCAATATAAAATTCCATATCTCAGTAACCAACTGAGGGAAAATGATGAGATTTAGCATATAACCGTATCATTATGTCCACCCAACAAAAACATTTTTGTTCTGGAGATTGTACAGCAGATTTCAAAGTTTGTTTATATGCGGTATATAATTTAAAGGTCAGAGATGAAGTGCACATTATTAAATGTATTACGCCTTCACACGGAAACATTAGCGTTGAATAGTTAATTTCCTCGTAGAACATAGGATTGGCCTTATGACAAGAGCCTCGCTTAGTGGAACGGAGCATTATTGATAAAACAAGTTTGTTAGCGTGAAATCACAAGTTTTTCACCAAAACATCAAACAAATGCCGCCACTTTCCATGATTCATGTTGCTTTTGCACCTATTAAAGATATTCCTTGGGTGAAGGTAAATATAAGACGGCAGAAACATTTTATAATGATGCAAGAGTCTTCAAAATAATTGATCGCGAATCAAGGCATTCATTTCTGGACAGACTATAGTAACATAGCATACATGGTGCTGCTCAGAGTGTATAGAAAAATAAGATCTGACAATACCGTATTTTACGGAGTATAAGACGCACTTTTTTCTTAAAAAAATTGCCTCCAAAATTCAGGTGCGTCTTATACTCGAAATTAATATAATATAATAATATAATGTTATTTTTTTTAATTGCTTAAAAATTAAGTTGCGTCTTATAGTCCGTAGTGTCTTATAGTCCGAAAAATACGGTAGTTGTTACATCATTGTCTAGTGGTATCGTAAGTACTGGTGATTTTGGTATCCCCCGCATAATAACAAAATTAGTTGTTTTATATCCCGCACAGGACGTGGCGTCAAAACCAGCGTTGTTTTACTGTTGTGATCTCTAGACATGTTTACGTTTAGTAGTTTGCCATTGCTTTCTGAACGATTGGGAAACCCCAAAACCCTTTTTTAAAAAAAAAACCAACGCAAGACGGTCTGCTGCCAAATTTGTCCGTAGCTGTATTTTGAACGCGGGGATACGGGATTCGAACTGCGTCCGTAACCCCTTCGCCACAGAGCCGGGTTTTTAAAAAAGTAAAGAACTATTTTACATGTCCAAAACTCATTGAGCCGGCTCCCTAGCCGAGGGGGTTTGCAGCTTTCCCGTAATCCCAATACTCTGTGGTTGACGTGAGTTCACGAGAATTGGAAGCGGTTCGAGTCACACAGTGACTTTTTGAGAGTATGGGCCGGTCGCTCAGAAAGTCTGGGGTGCTATGAGCGAATCTAGCCTAGGAAACAACATACAGCTGAAAAATGCTGGTGTTGACCGCAATTCCTAAACGGATTGAAACGCGGAAAACAAGACTCATTGA
>JACEFZ010016996.1:0-67061 GCA_014155875.1 Cepaea nemoralis | reverse complement strand
CTTGGGGGGCCCTGAAATAAGCCTTAGGAACTACCAGCTGTCCATGCTGGCGATCCTCCACTCCGGCTCTCCGGTACAGTAACCGATTCTTCATATAATACTGACCCCGTCTTGGTGGGTCAGAACTTTTGGGCAACTGATTGAAGCAAGGTTGCAAAGTAGCAGTCCTGGCTTTGAGCAGCTCGTAACTCCCCAGGCAAGGGATTCACGATCAAGGCCGGCGTCTGCTCATCCTCCGATTGAGATCTGGTTTGCATCGCCCCTACGTACATGGGTTCGGTTGGAATCCCTAGAAAGACGTAGCGACAACCCAAGATCATTGGGAAGATAGGATCTAGCAGAACGGCTGCCTGTATAGTGCCGGTAACATATTTTGATTTGATGTCTACCTTCGCAATTGGAAGAGACATCGCTACCGCACTCTTTGTCGCCGTTTGAATCTCAATAGATTCCCCGGTTAGCTGCTCCGGGCTCACTAAGTGTGATGAAATTACAGCCTCAAACTGCAGACCGGTGTCATAGAGACACTCAACTGGTTGTCCGTTCACAAGTACCGTTTCTACTACTGGTGGTTTTTCTGAATCATTGTTCCCAAGATCCCTCCCTTCTACTTCCTTGTGAGACCCTTCCCCGGTTTCTACAAGACAAGCAGCATAGTGAGAGTCTTTCTGTTTACGCCGGCAATCAACCGTATTGTGTGTGGGAGATTTGCAATAGGCGCACCACTTTTCACTCCACTTTCCTTTTAGGAGATCCAGGTGGACTCTTACCAGAGGGTTTCTTAATAGGAACTTTCTCGAAAGGATCCTCCTTCTTGGTGTGAGCTGTTTTAGGGTTCTTCTTCTTTCCAGACCATGTGTCTGGTGGTCGGGGATTGGGTTGTGACAATTCCCCATTATCCCCATGAGCTAGCACATATCTTTCTGCCAATGTGTTGACTATGTCTAACCTTTCTGCCCCATTTTCAAGCAAGAAGGTTTGCAATGGCTTAGGCATCATCCTCTTCATTTGGTCCACGACCACTAATTCTTCCAAACTTTCATAGTCATTAGCAAATCCAGCTAATGACATCCACTTCAAAAGGTAAGACTTCAGGCGAACACTGTAGGCTGCGAACATCTCTCCTGGCTCTCTCTTGGACTTTCTGAACTGCTGACGGTATGTATGGGCTGTCATCTGGAACCTTTTCAATAATGCTTTTTCCAGAGCCTCATAGTCATTCTCCATACCAGGTGGCAACCTTGAATAGACCTCGTACGCTGTCCCCCTCAGGCCCTGCGAGATTTTCAAGTTCCATTTCCCACGTTCCAGTCCCATAGCCAAAGCCATCGACTGGAATTTTTGAAGATACTGGTCGATCTTCTCTTTGTGTTCATCGAACGGGAGCAAAGGGAACTTCATTGCCTGATATGGACCGCCACTAGAAGATGTTGAGTCAGGGAGAACAGCGCCTCCCACTGCACCCTCGGTTTCCTTGGCAGTTTGAGCTCTAAGCTCCAACTCCCTCATGCGGAACTCATGGTCTCTGACTGCCTGCTCGGCCTCCATTGTCTTGGCTTCGCGCACCGCCTGTCTGAAGTCTCTTCTCCACTTCCTGCACATATTTCTGTAACTCCGCTCCATCATAGCCCATCTCACGCCCTGTAGCCTGTACGTCAGCGACATTAAACCCAGCTGATGCCATCTTAAACTCAGAGGGAAATGTATACAATTCTATATCAAAACTTTATCGATCAAATAACAATTGGATAGTTTATACGACCACAACACGTCATATGTCGGTCAGTCTGTGTCAGGCAGAGTACAGACAATAGCCAGGCACGGTAGGCAGAACCTATTGATAGTAGACAAGGATATCTGTCCCCTATCACTATATCAGCCAGAACTCCACCAGGATTTCAAATATCCCGCGACGTGCCCCCAGAAATTGTAACAAGCTACGTGGAGGGTCCCAAATAGCCCGGTCACAATGTTTCACTAATCTTCTATAGCCCTGGCTGGGATAGGTCTTTACTTGCCAACCCTCCTCCGTTTTCCCTGGACTCACTGTCACTCTTACTTTCGACCTAGGGACCTATTTCCTGCAGTGTTCTTCTGGCTGATCCCTATATATAACGCAGTTATCGTTTGAATCAACTAAAACGTGATTTATTAAATCAATACAGGACAGCACAGGAAAACATCAAGGCAGTTAATACAGATAGTTCTGAACAGACACAACACTGATAACGTTCAGGCACAGAGCCTCAGGTCGCCATAGTCATAGACCCAGCTTCATATATTGTCTGATCTGTCCACACACTTCTCACCCAGGGTGTCAGAATCTCCCTCCTTCCCAGGTAACTGGTTGTAGGTTCATCAGGCTTCTGTAGACTCAAAGCCACTGGTGTTTGAGGACTTCTGTTCCTAGCCAATTGAGTTAATTTGGCACCAGGTTTTCACTGACTTAGCAAATGCATTATGGTTTCAAATAATGCGAAGTGTTCGTGGAGGTATAATGGATGGGTGCCTTTTAATGTCCTGTACAAAATGGGTATGCAGGATAATCATGCGTAGACTCCCTCTAGAAATCAACTGCTCTCAGGCTTATGTTGCTGAAAAGACCTGCGATGCGCCATTAATGCAAAATGTCATTGGCTCAAGACGCACCCTGCGTCTCTCTCAGACTTAGGCACACTATGTGTGGTAGGCCAATACCTTGACATGGCTTCATCAGACGTATTTGGCTTTAGCATAGAAGCCCTGTAGATACTGTCCGATTGAGTCACGACCAACAGAAAAGGACCCTGGAGATGACAAACAATATCTGAGCGACTGGGCTGACTCATGTATCACATAATTGCAATATATATATGATACCCGACTGAATGGGCCTGACCTGTCAGGTAGCCCCTGGATTGGCTACGTCCGGGCTTGAGTAGACCTCCAGCTTGTAGCTGTCTGGTTGTCCACCCTATTAACTCCCGGCCTACAAGTCACACTCTCCACATTCATACCAAGCCTTTATTATGATTTGGCACAATCATTTCCATGCTTCCCTCTCACTTGCAAACGCTGCCTTTCTCACAACTACGATCTTGTGGTGTGTTGTGCCTAGTAATCTGTTTGTTTCTCCCCCTTCACTAATAGTATAGTATTGGGGTAGTATGGCACGCAGTGTAGTTCCCCACTCCCAGCAAAAATAGGAAAGAAGATACTACCCCTCCCGGCCACCGCTCTCGACTGAGCTGTCGCCCCAATGTACCGGCAGTGCCTCACAGAACACATAGATTTAGAGGAATGCAGGTTCTCTCAATGAGATAAAGAAGTTTATTTTCTTCCCGACATCATCCTATCGAGTAACAGACGAAAGAGATAGTCCTGTGGATAGCCTCTTCTGGCTCAAGAAGATAGATCATAGATTGGTGGACCCCATCCCCAAGGAGCCCTTCCCGTAGCCATCTAATGTGCTTATATTTAATTGAGAGATGCTACTAAGTAACGGTAAGCCGTAGAAAGAAAGATAGCAACAGCTCATCTGCCGCCAAGAACAAATGAAATCCTCTGGGGAGATATATTGTTCAGATTCACTCCCCCTGCTATGCCAAGAACAAGACGCCTAGTCAGATTGCCAACGGTCAACCAACTCTTCATTGGTTATGATTGGCTTTTCGCCAATTCATCTTTCCCTTTTGAGACAAAATACATTTATACCCACAACCCAAGTTTACCTTTCACTTCTTCAGTAGTAGGTTGCACCTCTGTCGTAATCTTTAAATTATCTGACAGGCTGCAACAAGCAAACGGTAGGTGTTGGCCCCGCCATCAATTGACCAGTAGCCGCACCAGTGCACATTTGGCGCAAGGCGCTCCATCGGGATTACCCGAAAGGAAAGACATTGGCTACTCGCTCCATGTAAAGATCGTGATATGAAGATTACCCAAAGAACTATCTTTCATAAAGATTTAAAGCCATTTCCCCCTGTTTACCCAAAACAAAAGAATGCATAAGGACATGGGCCACTGGCGTTTCGCTACAGTGAAAATGGTTAAAATGGTAGCAGATATATTATATTATATATCAAATTAAAGAAGATTGTACAAGGAACATGACAGTGTTAATAATTAATTGATAGGTTACATTACAAATATGACAATAATGAGAGGTTTAGTAATATTAATAACAATTGAAATTAAAGTGGTAAAATTTTTTAAAATGATTCACTTACGAAGGCGTTATTTTCTATCCGCTGCAGCTAATCCAGTTAAATTTAGTGAATAATGTTACACACACCACTTGTGTTCAAGAATATCACATGAACAGCTCCATAACACCAATAAAAATCATTTAAAACATAATATTCTGATGCACATATAATTTTAACAAAAAATGGAAAATGTCTGGAGCACGCCAGGCAGATTGTACTGAAAAACAATATAAACACTATTGTATATTTAGTTATAATTATTATTCTTTTTAAATTTAATTATTTAAATACTTTGTGATAGGCAAAACAAATTTAGAGGCATAAATGTGGCCTATTAGTGAATTCATAATTCGATATGTACCTTCATAATTATCATATTATGACGAACTTCCGCTACTTTTAGTGCACATTTTCCTATCCACACGTGGCAAAACTTTAGACTCACTACTAATAGTACTATCAGAATCTTCGCTGAAATCAGAATCACTATCGTCTAAAACTGTTTAAAACAACAATCTTGCTTGATCTGATGTAAGTCTACGAGGCCGCAAAATCGGAGGCGTTGCCATTTGTAAACAAATTCAAAACAACGCTAATAAACACTCAATTTCATTATTTAAAAATGGTTTCCAGCTATCTCGTACACACAGAAAGATATGACATCTATGTTTCTAAATTTTAAGTTAACTGAGCACTAAAAAGTGCCGAAAATAAAAGATGTGAAACAATTTATGCACTGCCTATGACAGGCCAATACAGTGGTTTTTGGCTGCAAAATTTGTTACATGGAACCACTACAGTGGATCCTAGCAGGCAATCAGTTAATAATAAATACTAATTAATATTAGTACTAATTAAAAAACTAATACACTTTTAGGCACTCTTCTGATCGTTAATCGGAAGAGTGCCCACTTTTATGTTCTTTGTCATTAAAACTAGCATTGGGAATTGGGAGCTGAGAAATTCTGCCTTCTATTAGTGTGGCTTGTTTATTTTTAAACGGACAATATAGTACGAGGGGAAGTCAATAAGGAAGTCACAAATGACTAGAAAAATAACTAAATTTGATAACTTGAAACCAGTTTATTTTTATGCATACATTGTCCCTTTATTTCTCAACATAATTTCCACCAACACTGATGCACCTATCCCATCGTTTTATCAGTCCTCCTAAACCTGCTGCATAAAGCTGCGTGCTCTGTTTTGTAAACCACGTTTTCACTTCACCTTCAACTTTGGCGTCATTCACGAAATGTCTCCCGCCAAGGTGGGTTTGCAGTGTTTATGCTGACAAATGTTTGTCCCGTAAAGCGGTACATAGCTGGGTAGAAAAACACATGGAAGTGAAGAACTAAAGCAGCCATGAGCAGGACGTGGCAACTCCTCGGGTGAGCCCAGTCTCAGAGCAATATGTGCCAGCTCTGCAATTATGGAAGCCTCCTTGGATAGCGAGGGAATGCCCATGGTCTGTCCCTGCCTTCCCTTGAGGGTTGACCGTGATGTCGTTGACCGTTCTACTTTGCCCAGCTGAGATGTGGGCGACATCACAACAATAAGTCTAACGTGCCTCGAAACCCGAGGAAGGCTAACCTCATTAAAAATGCCCGCCGAAGACTGAAGTGCCGTCCTACGGGTGGCAAAATAAAAATTGGCACTACGCTTTTACGTCTGAGTGAAATGTCTTGTCTGAATGTCTCTCGTGCTAGGAACAGCTCTGACTACCTAGTTTCCGAATGCCGCTCTTGTTCGGAACAGCTCTGACTAGGTAGTTTTCCGAATGTCCGCCGTGCCTAGAACAGCTCTGACGGGCACAACGACAAGCATATGTCTGAATAGAAAACTCGCTAAGTGGATACCGTATGCAGACCTGTCTGGTTTGTGCAGGAATGGCCCGGGGCGAACGAAATGCCCAATATATTGAAGTGAGGATTAATGCAACCATGAGCAGGACGTGATGATTCCCTCGGTGAGCCCAGCACCATAGCGCTATGTGTCGGCTCTGCAATTATAGAAGCCACCCAGGATGGCGGAAAATGCTATGGACTGTCCCTGCTTTCCTTTGAGGGATGACCGCGAAGTCTTCGACTGTTCCAACTTGACCAGCTGGGAGGTGGACGGTACCACAAAGTGAGAGTCTCCCAGGAATGCTAACCTGGTCAAAAATGCACGCTAAAAGTCGGATGTGTTGGCCTAAAGGTTTCAACCCAAGGGTGCCTAACGAGACACACCGCAATCACATCTGATAAAACACTCCGGATGAACGCAAAGAAGAAGAAGAAGATGTTGAGAAATAAAGGGACAATATATGTATAAAAATAAACTGGTTTCAAGTTGTTCTCATATTTATTTATTTTTCTACAGCCATTTGTGGCTTACTTATTAACTTAACCCTCGTACCATATGTCATTGCGTCCGGGGTGACCTAACTTGACATATTATCTATTTTTCGATAGAATGTGCTGTGACCTAATTAATAATTAAAAATAGCCGCAAATTGATTAATATTCATTAAATATCATGTGCATTGCTAATTATTGGCAAACAAACATGGCAAGATTTTTATTCCTTCAGTTCCTGTGCCAGTCAATATCACACGAAATGCTCCTCACTGCCCAATGTGAAAAGTGGAAAAGACAAGTCTCGAAAACCAACAGCCCGCACAGGGACACTGCATAATGCTGCCGCCAGAATCATCAACATCATCACCATCATCATCATCATCATCAAGTGCCATGCCAGCTAGCTTAGGCGTTATGGCTCTCCACAGATCTCAGTGTTTGGTGTTTGGATCAATTCTGCTGATGTTATTTCTCCAAGCCACCATCTCAATCCATCCAGCATCATTTCTCTTGGTCTGCTTCTGCCAGAATGCCAACACAAAAGTCCTCCATGAAAATACAATTCGTTGTCGATGGAAGCGGCAGTCACTAGAAGACCAGCAGCCACACATTTCTGCATAAGGCAAAAACCGGTTAATTCTGCGACATAGCAAGGTGCCATTGCTCTGAAGTCTAGATATTTCTAGATGCTTTCTAGCCAGCTGTGCCATCTTTTCCGAACATACCTTGGACAGATGTAAAACCATTTCACTGCGCTGCACATTGTCGTCGCCAGAATGCCAACACAAAGGTACTGCACGAAAATACAGTTCATCATCGATGGATGCGGCATTCACTAGAAGTGTAAGATGATGATGATGATGCTCCACTGGCTTTTATATTAATAGTTTTTGGTTGTAATTCATTGTGGATTTTTTTAGTTACACGGAATAACCTAAAGGTAAGTGGAAACAAAATATTTCACTTGATTTTTGAAAGCATGACATTCGTTTGCTATTATATAACTACTAACATATTTGTTTGTTTTAGCAATAATATAATATGCAAGATATAAAAGAACATGTTTTTAAAACATGAAAATACTTATTGCATATAAATATCTTTTTCTGTATCAGTAAAGGAGGAGTTTATTCGCAATCGAATTGTGAATAAACGAAGTCTCTATTTGCAATCAAACTGCGTATAATACTGAGCGTTTGATAGAGTAGACACAAACAAGCTGTGGGAAATCCTTAAACAATATGGAGTGAGTACACATCTAACAAACCTATGTAGAAGCTTATACAAGTAAGCAGCCATATGCATGGAATGCCCAAGTCTGCCCCTGCCTGAAGTCTGAGTGGGTTTACCTGATGGTGAGGGACAATGGTAATAGGAAAAATAAACCACATGCAAATATCAGTCCAGTGCACTCTCCAGTAGTGGCAGCTATTAGTAGTAGCACGTATATTGGCTACGCTTGCGTTCAAAGCGAACGAACAAACAACAACAACAAATTCAGATATCCTATAAACCTCTCATGATATTTAAATATTGAGCACAACCCACTACTGGCAACGCTGATCGTATTCTGGTATGAACCTAAGGCCTATCCACGTCAATATGGAAGCACTAGACTTGAGTTTTGCTCTGTTTAGAAGTTTAGAGCGAAACTCGAGTATAGTGCTTCCATATTGATGTGGATAGGCCTTAGGTTCATACCAGAATACGATCAGCGTTGCCAGTAGTGGGTTGTGCTCAATATTTAAATTTCAAATCCCGAAACAACCAAATAATCAACTATCATGATATATTTGATATTTCCATGTCGATCAATAATATGTTTCAATGAATTAATCCTGACACTGTGATGTATGGCTTGGTTTGGCAAATCAACAGAATGTTTTTTTTAAATGGGAGACTTTATTACCAAAAGTTTGGTAATAATGTCCCATACATTATTCCCAAACGGCTGGTCACGTGACGTTTACTACCGCCGTCGATTGGCTTCAGAAGTCTCTATTATTTTCTCTTCTTGTCTGTCTTTTGTTTACAAGTTCGTTTTCTTCAAACCTCACTAAGGCGATATTTGTCTGGTGGTCTGGGTGCCAACGACACGGTTACAACAAGGTTTAACAGGCGAGAAGACATTAAAATATTTCTGCCGTCTGCCGAAAGCGTTACACAGAGAACGAACTCGGTAGCTCCAGCGACAACCTCCCGAAGTTCTTCCAAGTTCTTTTACTTCAAACCTCACAAAGACGATATTTGTTGACAAGGACACACACTATGTACAGTGATAATTTATTTGGCACACAAAATCGTTAAAAAAAGACATCTATTGGATCCATCGATTCCCACACTTGATCACTCCGTGGCTGCCTGGGGACTGCGCCGCCCCCCCCCCTCCTCCTCTCTCCCCCCCACCCCCCCAGTGGCTTCCACAGATCCATAGAGCACACTTTATTCACATGCTTCAAGTTTCTCAGTTCTATATTTTAGTTCGTAATGTTTAATATGTTTTTAATAAACATTTAAAAAAAAAAAAAATGCTGGCGGGGAGACGAACACAAGTCTCCCGCGTGACAGGCGGAGATACCAACCACTATACTACAGAGGACACGATAATATTTCCATAAACATTAATAATGTAGTCAAACATTGGTCACGTGACCAGCCGTTTGGGAATAAGGAGCCGTTTGGGAATAAGGTATGGGACATTATTACCAAACGTTTGGTTATAATCACTTCGTTTTTTAATTCCCGGGCATGTTTACGTCCAGTAGTTTGCCATTTCTTTCTGAACTACCGGCACTCATACCTCTGTATGAAAACCAACACGAGGCGGTCTGCTTCCAAATGGCCGCAGCTAGGTTTCGAATGCGGTATGCAGGATTACAAAATGCATTCATAACCACTTGACTACAGACCCGACGACTATTCATGTTTGTTTCAGAAGCTACAGTTAGTTGGATGTCTTTTACAGGACATCAGAATCAACCACAGCATTTATTCAAGAAGTTGGTGTTGTTGTCTTCCACTTATTCTGTTAGGCATCGTGGAGAAGGTTAATTGAAGCTCTAGCACCTTTCCTCCATTTTCCTACCAGTTGTCTAGACCTGTCATAGGTTCCTTACCTAATATAAGACCGTAATGGCTTACTTTCTTTCACACCTTAGATTTCTGGAGGTCAAGGAAAAGCCGCCATGTAATGTGTACTATTTTTTTTATTAAAATATCGCTTTCACCTAATTAATTTCTGAAAATGAAAAAAAAAATTTCCGCCAGTGGGGAATCAAACCTCGGTCTCTCGCGTTACAGGTGGAGATACTTACCACTATGCTACTAAGGACACGATGAAACCTTAAAAACAAAAGTGCAATATAGTCAAACACATGTCCAGATGATGTCATGTACGTCACGTGACTAGCCTTCGATTGCGAATAGCGCAATTGGATTGCAAATAGACACTTTGATCAGTAAAACCTCTGTATCCATGGTCCGGTGAGGAAGTGTGAGTACAGCCTTCGTATATTACCTTTAAAATATGAATAGAATTAGTGGAACTGCGGTAAAGCTGTGGAAATGTAAACAGTATAAAATGATACAACGCAATGCTGCTTTACAGAACAGAATTACGAACAATACAAGGGCATTGCGGCGACCAGCCTTTATCAGCAAACAAATACATACACAAAGTTGTGCAGCACAGCATCCCAAGACACTCTTCTGTCTGTCTTCATGTGTAGTGTTGACTGGTTCCAGCATGTGCAAAACTTTATGAGCACCTATCTTTCTCATGTCACTTGCAGTTTTCTTCTCCACGATGATGAACTTCAGATCTGTAGGCAAAAAAAATTGTTCTAAAATAATTTCAGTGGCAAGAAGTTGGAGGGAGAGGGGATTGAGAGAGGGGGGGAAGGGAGGGAGGGGAAGGGGGAGAGAGAGAGGGAGGGGATGGAAAAGAGAGAGGAAGAGAAATAAAATTAAAAAGAAAAAGGAGAGGGGCAGGAGGAGAGGTATAATTAATAGGGTTATAGTTATTAATTAATCAGGCTATTTATACTAGTGACAGCTTTCTTTGGTCATGTGATTAGAAGAGAGGCATTTGAGAACATTGTGATGACAGGAAAGATCAAGGGGAAGAGAGGCAGACCAAGAGAAATGATGCTGGATGAATTGAGATGGTGGCATGGAGGAATATCATCAGCTGAGTTGATCCAGAACACAGGACCGAGATTTGTGGAGAGTCTTGAACACCTATGCCTACTGGCGTGGCACTTGATGATGATGATGAATGTACAGAACAAATAAAACTAGAAAAAGAGACCAACCATGTAGACGATGGTTAGAGGGAATAATAGAGTCCATGGGAATCTCAATAATATGAAAGCCATAAACAGGCACTCTCCCACTGTTTATGCTTCCCCTTAATGCCGCAAGGAGATGAGATTAATGTTACACACTGGAGCTACAATGGCGAAGTGGTTTGTGCACTTGCCAGTCAGGGCTGTGGTCTGGGGGCTCAGTCTCTAGCACTGGCAGGATTATCTTTTTCCTGTGGGTCAACCCAACCTAATCAAATGTCTACCAGACAGTTTTTTGTTGTGCGTTCCCTGGCTGTGAACTCAAGCATAGTCCATACATGTGCTACCACTTCTAGTGCATTGGACTGATTTGTGTGTGTGGATTAGCTTTCCCTATTACCAGTGACCCTTACCATCAGGTGAACCCACTTTAACTTCTGAGGTACTTGTAATTGATGCCCGCAAGTCAAGGATGAGAAGTCAACACTGTAGTCCAACTGACCGGTGTAGGGGTTGAACCCGCTACCTTGGTATCAGCACACTGGAAGTTTACAGGAGAGTTGTGATACTGTGCCTTTAGGCCAACACATCTGACTTCTGCAGGCATTTGTTGACCGGGTTATAACCTTCCCGGAGTGATGTAATCTCTACATAACTATTAAGAGATGAATTTTTAGGAAAATGTTTTCAGGGGTATGCCATACAGTCCATAAACCATTTTCTTCTTCTGTCAACCCGTTTTTAATACCTCCTGTCTTTCCAGTTGTCACATCATTCTCCAGATCTTCTAGTCTCAAAACAGCTGCAAATAAATACATACATGTTTATATATTATAATATTCATAGCCTTGATGAGGTCACATTAATTCTTTAGTTGCAGAGTAGCCTTCTGTTGCATTTTGAAAGCAAGAATGGAACGCAAGCGGACCCTCTCAGAGACTGTTAAAGAGCTTCAAGACTGCAGAGCCTATATTCAAGTAAGTAGGTTTGATACTTATAATACATTCTCATGTGTTCAAATACACACAAATGGGATTATCATAATGACATGAATGGTAATGTATTTAGAGATTGGCTCGAGAATACTTCCCTATATAGAACATCTTGTCTAATTATGGACAAAGCATCATATCACAATGTTGTTACCCAAGAAGACAAAATACCTACGGAATCGAACACAAAGGAAACAATAAAGATATGACTCCAAAGGGAAAACATACCATTTCTAGAAACGTATTTCAAGCTAGAATTGTTCTCCCTTGTAAAACAGACGCAAAAAAGCAAAGAATATCAAATCGACAAGTTGATAGAAGAGCATGGTCATAGGTGCTTGAGACTTCCGCCGTATCATTCTCATTTAAACCCTATAGAACTTGCGTCGGCTAATTAAAGGACAGGTGGCAGCTGACAATACTATATTCAAATTGTCTGAAGTAAAGATACTAACCCAGTCCGCACTATTACATATTGATAAAAAGTTACTGGAAAAAATATGAGGCCTATGTGTTGAAAGAGGAAGATGACTATTGGAGAAAGGATAGATTGAATTTTATGCAACCAAGAGCAGTCATCAACCTACTGGAATCATCCAACACAGATTAAGGTCTGGGCAGATCGCAGACATTAATCCACGTTCACACTTACTGGGATATTTTGCTCCATCTATTCAGACGAATTGCAGGCCCTAAACATTATAGCATCTGCACAGTGTCAATGGCAACAGTTTGTATTCCACTGTGGTGAATTTTCAGCTTCGCAAGCCCTCAACGTTTACAAACAACTAGATTTGAAAAAAAAAACAACAACAACACTAAACACACTGAATACCAACAGAAGAGCAATATTGCGGTGGGAACTGACATATTGTGGCATACCAAGAAGATAAGAACAAACATGTTGTCAAATGAGGGGACAACACACAAACATACAAATCCATCTATAAACTTCAATGAAAAGAGGACCACCATCTTGGCCGTTAAGAAGGAAGCCCACTACAGAGACATTCACAGCCATATTCGTCATGCAAAAAAACGTAATAATCATGTTCCATCTCTGAACAGTTGAACAGTAAACAGCGGAGTAGACAATCTTTCATGAAGACTCAAAACGGTTCTGTCACCAATGTGCACGTGTGAACAAACTACACAGACAGCTGAACAGATCCTTAAAAATTGACACATTATGACTAAATTGCTGTATCATCTATGGTCACCCCATACGCACATTAACGCACAGCTGTTTGGAAGCCATCACGAACTCCATATAAAAAGCTAAATGCATCCTAGTAACATGACTCCTTGTGTACACATTATTAACAAGAAGCTGAAGAAACAAGAAGAAAATGAAATATAAGGTAAGAAATATATTCCATCTACTTTCCTGTCCAATTCCATTTCGGTTCCACATTATTTACCCCATGCCTCTGTAAATTCTGTCTTTACTATATTACATACACATTGTACCCACTCCTATAAGAATCTGGATACGTCTTGTGTCGTCACCCGAATTGAGGTGTGGTACTGTAAAACAAGTTTGTTAGCGTGGATTCACTAGTTTTTCGGCAAAACATCAAAGAAATGTCACCACTTTCCATGATTTAAGTTACTTTTGGACCTATCAAAGGCATATTCCTTGGGTGGGGGTAAATATAAGAAAGCAGGAAAAATTCATAACGATGCAACAGACAGTTTTCAAAATAATTGATCATGAATGAAGGCATTCATTTCTGCACAGAAAGAAGGGTGAAATATTAACTAGCTGAGACAGAAATGGGGAAATTTAAATATCTTTGGCACAGTAGTTAAATATTAACTAGTTGGAGCACAAGGAGTTAACTATTGACTAGCTGGGACATAAGAAATATTGACTGGCTGGGACAGAAGAGGTGAAATATTGACTGGCTGGGGCAGAAGAGGTGAAATATTGACTGGCTGGGACAGAAGAGGTGAAATATTGACTGGCTGGGACAGAAAAGGTGAAATATTGACTGGCTGGGACAGAAGAGGTGAAATATTGACTGGCTGGGACAAAATAGGTGAAATATTGACTGGCTGGGACAGAAGGGGTGAAATATTGACTGGTTGTCGCTTCTGTCCCAGCTATTCAATATTTCACCTTGTCTGTCCCAACCAGTCAATAGTTAACTCATTGTGTCCCAGCTAATCAATATTTAACCTCTTATGTCCCAGGCAGTCAATAGTTAACTCCTTGTGTCCCAGCTAATTAGTATTTAACTCCTTTTGTCCCAGTTAACCAATCATATGATGTCATATGATACCTGTAATCTGGGTAGTGGAATATGAGGGTAATTGAGTAAGTGTCTGGACTGATGTAATCTCTACACCATTTTCTTCTTTTGTCAACCCGTCTTTCATACCTCCTGCTTTTCCAGTTGTCACAACATTCTCTAGATCTTCTCGTCTCAAAACATAAGTATACTATAACAGCTGCTAATAAATACATACATGTTTATATATTATAATATTCATAGCCTTGATGAGGTAACCTTCATTCTTAAGCTTCAGGCAAGCTTTCTGTTGCAATATGACAAAGACCTCAAGGAGCTTGGGCAGTCCAGTTCTAAGAAAGTTAAACAACTAGAATCTCAAATTAAGGAATATGAAGCCATTAATAAAGTAAGTTGGTTTCATACTTATAATCATATTCATCATATGGTGCTGGTCACATGTTTTTATAGACATACACTTACATGTATCTACGTAATCTTGCATAACAGCTTTATGTTTCATACAAGTGTTGAGTGAACATGATCTGGTGGTAGAGGTTACCACATGCCTTCTTTCATGGATAATATGGTTTCAGTCCTTAGTAACCCAGGAGGGTTAAACCGGTCAACAAGAACGCAGTCTGCTGTAAACAGGCACAACACAATCACGTCCAAAAAAACTCTCTGGATGAACGCAGAAGAAGAGGAAGAATTCCTTAGTAAGTCTAGTCCCTGCAAGCCAGGCACTATGTTATTCCAATCTGATCTGAAAGCCAAAGCATTGATTGTGTCAATTGTTTTTTCACTCAGTAGTGGATTTATTCAATCACAAGCTGGAATTATGGTTCATGATGCACTAGGACAGATGTCTGTTAGTGAACCTGCTGTATCTTGTAGGGATGAGAACTTCTTTGAAGTATGACAGCAGATTTCTTATAGTCCCCAAAGCTGACATAAAATGATGTGCTGAGTTTCAAATGGTTTAATTTTGTTAATGATTTGAGAAATAAAGAACAACATGCATTGCTTGGCAAGTGTCACATTCCAGCTTTAGATAGAATATGTGAGTGTTGGTTGGTAGACTAAAAAATTTGAAGATATTATGTCTGTTAGCTGTTTTAGCACATGATCTTTGGTTGATGTGCGCAAAATTGAATACATGTTCAGCCCAAGGCATGTTGTGTCGGGCATGAGGTGAACTTCATTAGCCATTGTCATTCTGGACACTCAAGTTTTGAACTGATTGAAGTGTAGCTGTTTGTGATTTCATGAAGAGAAAAGATATATGTTAAAATTTATCTGTTCATCATTGAAGCAGTGGCTGTAGTTTGTTCATGCAGAACAGTGTCAAATTAACAAGGATGTTATGTATTAAAGCTTGTAATTGCTAGATCTGTGTGTAAACTGTTATACATAAAATATCCCTGCCTGTCAGGTGTTACTCATGTCTCATTCATGTTAGATGACAACATGCAACATGTGAAAACTGCATGTGACAGGTAACAAATTGCTCTAACTAATTAACTGTGAACCTGCATTTATCATGTATTGCTGGGTGGCTGTGTCAGACACTTTGTACCTGGTGTTCAACATGAGCAGTCAGGCCACACTCATATATGTGTAGAATGAAACAGATTGATAAATAAATCTGCCATCACAGCCAAATTTTTTATTAACTGAGAGCAACGGAGTTAAATATTAACTACATCTGTAGACAGTCTGTGTGGTTAGATATTTCTATGTCCAGTGATAATGTCATCATCATCAAGTGCCATGCCGGCTGGTGTAGGCGTTCATGGCTCTCCATAGATCTCAGTCTTTGGTTTTCTGGATCAACTCTGCTGCTGATATTCCTCCATGCCACCATCTCAATCCATCCAGCATCATTTCTCTTGGTCTGCCTCTGCCTCTCTTCCCCTCGATCTTTCCAGTTGTTACGATGTTCTCCAATGCCTCTCTTCTCATCACGTGACCGAAGAAAGATGTTTGTCTCTGTCTTATTGTTGTATAAAATGTTCTAGTTTCATTAGCCTGTTTCAGGCAGTCGTCGTTAGTTACTCTGGCAGTCCAAGGAATTCGCAACATTCGTCTCAGGAACCACATCTCTGTTGCTTCTAATTTCTTCTTAATTTGTTCATTTACATTCCAAGATTCACTGTCATACAGCAAAACTGGTTCTACATAGCATTTCAGCACTCTCTTACATTCAGCGATAGCGACTTATTGCATAAGATACTCTTCATTTTCTGAAATGCGGCTTTTGCCTGCCCTATTCTGCTCCTAATCTCTGTTGTACATCTTCCATCTGATGTTATAAATGCCCCTAGGTATCTAAAATTATCCACTTGGTTAAGGATTTTCGCTTCTATTTCTATGTCACATTTTGGTGTCACCATTTTCTTTGATATTACCATTGTTACTGTTTTCTTGATATTCAAGGAGAGTCCTTTCCTTGCACTCTCTGTTACTACAACATCTAATAATTGTTGTAGGTCTGCTGAATTGTCCGCCACCAATACTGTGTCATCTGCATAGCGTATATTATTTATATTATAACCTCCAACTAGTATTCCTGGCATCTCTTTGATTTCTCTCATTATTACTTCGCTATACAGGGAGAATCCATGACACTGGTGATCGAGTGAAATGGCGAGTCATGACCGCCCACGCTTTCCGGCATGGCACATGATTGATTGATACAGGGAGAAAAGATCTGGTGACAAGACACACCCTTGTCGTATTCCTAGCTTTATCTGTTCGTAACTACCCTCTTTATTTCCAATTTTAATTGCTGCTATTTGGTTCCAGTAAACATTCTTTATTATTCTTAAATCTTTTCCATCAATGTTGATATCTTCCAACATTTTAATCAGTTCATTATGTTGTACTTTATCAAATGCCTTAGTATAATCTATGAAGCACAAATATATGTCTCTCTGTTTCTCTATTGACCTTTCTATTGGTGTCCGTAATGTATAAATTGCATTGTTTGTGCCCTTTCCTTCCACAAATCCATACTGTTCTTCACTAATTTCCATTTTTATTTTCGTTTTGGTTCTTCTCATTATGATTCTGAGTAGAAGCTTAGTGATATGGTTTATAAGGTTAATTGTACGAAAATCTTCACAATCAATTGCTCTTGGTCTTTTTGGTATAGCTATAAATACAGGCACTCACTTGTCCTTGCAGTCGGAAATGGCTGTCAAAAGCAGAGGTAAAAAGACCACCATGTGAATGTGGAAGGCAAGGGGAAACCACCACATTATCTTCCCAAGACTTCATGGCAAAACATAAATCAAAGTTAGTGAAGGATGTTAATGGCTGTCTTAGGGCATCCTCGTCCGGTAGGGACAGTCATGAGCCACAGGTGACACCAGACCGTCATCCAGCTACTGATGGCAAAATCTTAACTAAAATAAATAAATTTAGAGTAGGAACATGGAATGTTAGGACATTAAATGAGCTAGGAAAGTTTACCAATGTTCTAAGAGAGATGGATAGCATGAAAATTAATATACTAGGCGTTAGTGAGATGAGATGGAAGGGATCGGGCAAAATTATGGCTGACAATCACACAATAATTTATTCTGGAGGGGAGACACATGAGAAAGGGGTAGGAATAATATTAGATGAAAAAACAGCCAAGTCAATTAATGGATACTGGTGTATTTCAGATAGAGTTATTATGGTAAAAATCAAAGGCAAACCAATAGACATAAATATTATACAAGTTTATGCACCAACAGCAAGCAGTAGTGATGAAGAAATACAACACTTTTACGACGAAATAGAAATGGCGATGGCTCAAATTGGATCACAAGAAATAAAGATAATACTTGGTGATTTTAATGCAAAAGTAGGAAAGGGAAAAATGGAGGATGTAGTGGGGAATTATGGTTTAGGTACAAGAAATGAAAGAGGGGAAAAGCTAATAGAATGGGCAAATATCAATGATATGATAATTGGAAACACATGGTTTAAACACCATAAAAGACGACTGTACACATGGATAAGCCCTGATAAGAAAATACGCAACCAAATTGACTACATACTAATTAATAAAAGATTTAGAAATGCTTTAATTAATGTAAAGACAATGCCTGGTGCTGACTGTAATAGTGATCATGTACCACTATGTGGACAAATAAAAGTAAGATTAAAAAGAGGGAAAAAATGGTTAAGAACATGAGACTTAATAAAGAGGTTCTAAAAATAGATAAAGAAATGCAAGAACAATACAGAGTGACTGTGAAAAATAGGTACAATGCAATAACTAAAATACAGAGTATAGATGAACAATGGGAAATGTTAAGGGACTCCATTCATCAAACTAGCAAAGAAGTATTACCAGAGAGAGGCAAAATAGCTAAGAAAAAATGGATGAATGAAGATATCTTAAACCTGATGGACAAAAGAAAACAGTATAAAAATGACAAACAAGAATACGCTAAGATAAATAAAGAAATAAAAGATAAATGTGGGAAGGCTAAAGAAAGTTGGTTAAACGAGCAATGCAAAAAAATTGAATTAAATTCCATTAAAGATACAAAAAATATGCACAGACAAATCAGTGAGCTTACAGGAAAAAAAATAAGAATAAATACAGGGTGTTTGAAATCAAAAACAGGAAAGATAATATTAGAGGAAGATGCTATAATGAAGAGGTGGAATGAGTATATAAGAGAATTATATGAAGAAGAAAGGGCAGAATTAACAGAAGATAGTAACCTAGTAGGTCCACCTATTCTGAAAGAAGAAGTCGCTGACGCTATGAAATGTATGAAGAAAGGAAAAACAACTGGGCCAGATGAAATCACAATAGAAGAATTAGAAGTATTGGGAGAATTTGGAGTAGATATATTAACCAAAATGTTGAATGATATTTACAGCAGTGGATATTTACCAAGTGATATGCTGAAATCTGTATTTATAGCTATACCAAAAAGACCAGGAGCAATTGATTGTGAAGATTTTCGTACAATTAACCTTATAAACCATATCACTAAGCTTCTACTCAGAATCATAATGAGAAGAACCAAAAAGAAAATAAAAATGGAAATTAGTGAAGAACAGTATGGATTTGTGGAAGGAAAGGGCACAAACAATGCAATTTATACATTGTGGACACTAATAGAAAGGTCAATAGAGAAACAGAGAGACATATATTTGTGCTTCATAGATTATACTAAGGCATTTGATAAAGTAAAACATGATGAACTGATTAAAATGTTGGAAGATATCAACACTGATGGAAAAGATTTAAGAATAATAAAGAATATTTACTGGAACCAAGTAGCAGCAATTAAAATGGGAAATAAAGAGGGTAGTTACGAACAGATAAAGCTAGGAGTACGACAAGGGTGTGTCTTGTCACCAGATCTTTTCTCCCTGTATAGCGAAGTAATAATGAGAGAGATCAAAGAGATGCCAGGAATACTAGTTGGGGGTTATAATATAAATAATATTCGCTATGCAGATGACACAGTATTGGTGGCGGATAATTCAACAGACCTACAACAATTATTAGACGTTGTAGTAACAGAGAGTGCAAGGAAAGGACTCAACTTGAATATCAAGAAAACAGTAATAATGGTAATATCAAAGAAAATGGTGACACCAAAATGTGACATAGAAATAGAAGGGAAAATCCTTAACCAAGTGATAATTTTAGATACCTAGGGGCATTTATAACATCAGATGGAAGATGTACAACAGAGATTAGGAGCAGAATAGGGCAGGCAAAAGCCGCATTTCATAAAATGAAGAGTATCTTATGCAATAAGTCACTGTCACTGAATGTAAGAAAGAGAGTGCTGAAATGCTATGTAGAACCAGTTTTGCTGTATGGCAGTGAATCTTGGAATGTAAATGAACAAATTAAGAAGAAATTAGAAGCAACAGAGATGTGGTTCCTGAGACGAATGTTGCGAATTCCTTGGACTGCCAGAGTAACTAACGACGACTGCCTGAAACAGGCTAATGAAACTAGAACATTATATACAACAATAAGACAGAGACAAACAGCTTTCCTCGGTCATGTGATGAGAAGAGAGGCATTGGAGAACATCGTAACAACTGGAAAGATCGAGGGGAAGAGAGGCAGAGGTAGACCAAGAGAAGTGATGCTGGATGGATTGAGACGGTGGCATGGAGGAATATCAGCAGCAGAGTTGATCCAGAAAACCAAAGACCGAGATCTATGGAGAGCCATGAACGCCTACGCCAGCCGGCACGGCACTTGATGATGATGATGATAAATACAGATCTCAGCATATAATGTGATAATGTAGCTTGTTTTTGTTCTAATCATAATTTAACTCATTACTAACAGGAACTGATGCACAGAAAGTACACATCAGAATCACAGGAAGAGAACACTGGAATGAAGAAAGAACTGGATTCTTTAAAGAAAGAGCTTGCCTGTCTCAGACAGACATGCCAGGAAAAAGAAAAATATATAAACTATCTGCAAACCTGGGTTGATGATGTTGAACAGGAATTAAAAGATGAAGCAGAGCTTATATCAAAGTCTGATAAGTTTGGCCTGGTGAAAGACAGAAAGGTGACCTACCTCTCTCTCTCTCTCTCTCTCTCTCTCTCTCTCTCTCTCTTCTCTCTCTCTCTCTCTCTCTCTCTCTCTCTCTGTGTGTGTGTGTGCGCGCGTGTGCGTGCGTGCATGCGTGTCTGATTGCATGCATTTTGTAAAGAGGCTGTGGGGGTTGCACATTTTTGTCAGCCTGCTCATTTTGTCTCATTGTTTGCCTGCTTGTTTGTTGGGTTGTCTCTAAGAAGAAAAAAAATACAGCAATATAACATTCAAGTAAATGGAAAAAATATTTAAACAAGTGAATTGGTTCAACTGTCTTGGAACAGTCATAACATCTGAAGGAAAGTGCCTTACGGAGATTGGAACAAGAATTACTATGACAAAGGTAGCCTTTTGCAAGATGCAGAAACATACTTTTTTTTTTTTTTAAAGCATATCCTTTACAGGACTTAGCTGTCAACACCAGCATCTTTCAGCTGTATGTTGATCTCTTGGCAAGATTACGCTCAGTAGTTTGCCATTGCTTTCTGAGCGGCCGGCTCAGTATCCCGCAAGTCACGAGCGGGGGTCGAACTGCCTCAGCTCTCGCTCCGCTATGAGACCCTGCGTGACAAACGGGATTACAGAGAGAAAGTGTTGTAACCCCACAGCCAGAGAGACCGGCAGAAACATACTGAATAACTAAAAACAAACTGTCAGTTGCAGTGAGGAAAAGAGTGTTGAAGTGCTGAGTAGAACCTAATACTGCTTTTGTATGACAATATGAGAAATTCCAACAAGAAACAAATGCAATCTTTAAATTCATTAGAGAAATGAGATGTAGACAGTCATGATGTTTCTGACACATTATGAGAAATAAACTTGGAAACTGTTACAGCTGGCAACATCTATGGGAAAAGATCAAGGGGAAGACAGAGATAAAACCTGGATGGCTTGTCCACATGGCATAATAGAGACAAGAACACAGACCTGGTCTTATGAGATGGCGAACCATGACCCCACATACTCATCCGTTTTGATTTTTCCAGTCAAAATAGCGGCAGACAGAAGGATAAAAAGATGGATAGTTTCATCTCTGGTGTGTAATTATTTGTGCCTGCTTGTGGAAAACATTTCAAAGGTGCTGATATTGCCATTTAATATATTCTCCCTATCTTGACACTATGCACCACACAGTTCCTCTGGCATAAATAGAAGCCAAGTAAACAGAGTCGCATAATGACCCCGCTGTCATTTATTGGACTCAAATCCAGCAGATAAAGTGTGGGCATTGTGCAAGTGTATACATGTGCATTTTGAGAGAGAATATATATGTCGCTGACATGTCTGTTTTTAACATTTCAGAAACGTTTGGTGACTGCCTTAGACAGTAAATGTAAAAAGCTAGAAGAACAAGTGCAAGCTTTGTTAGCTGAGCTAAATGAAGGGAAGTCCACTATTCAAACACTTCAAGCAACGCACAGTAAACAGGTAGGTGACAGGTGGGGAATTATTTGTGTTAATTACCTGTCAATATATGAATAAGTATCTTTGCATATACTGCTTCATTCATTAGGTTGAAGACTGGTTGTGATGTCATCTAAACATGTCTGGCGACTGTCTCCTATTCTTGGCAGCTCTCTTCAGCTCAGCCTAAGTCTGTAGCCCACCACCCTTGAATGCTTGTGTGATGTAGGTTTTACTACCACTGTTTCTCTTGCCATGGACCTTGCCCTCCATTATTTTCAGTAATAGGTCTCTGAGTCTCATATTGTGACCAGACCAGTTAACCCTCTTTTTTGTGTGGTGTTTCTTTAGTTTCTTTAAGCAGTTGTTCATTTGATCTTTTTTTTTCCTGTGCAGCTTATTATTTGCACACCACACCTAAAAATATTGTTCATTGTGTCTATTAAAATCAGTTCGCTATTTTACATTAGTGGATGCCATTGTAAGTGCAGTCATGCCCATTCAATATATTTTAACCAAAATGTTGAATGATATTTACAGCAGTGGATATTTACCAAGTGATATGCTGAAATCTGTATTTATAGCTATACCAAAAAGACCAGGAGCAATTGATTGTGAAGATTTTCGTACAATTAACCTTATAAACCATATCACTAAGCTTCTACTCAGAATCATAATGAGAAGAACCAAAAAGAAAATAAAAATGGAAATTAGTGAAGAACAGTATGGATTTGTGGAAGGAAAGGGCACAAACAATGCAATTTATACATTGTGGACACTAATAGAAAGGTCAATAGAGAAACAGAGAGACATATATTTGTGCTTCATAGATTATACTAAGGCATTTGATAAAGTAAAACATGATGAACTGATTAAAATGTTGGAAGATATCAACACTGATGGAAAAGATTTAAGAATAATAAAGAATATTTACTGGAACCAAGTAGCAGCAATTAAAATGGGAAATAAAGAGGGTAGTTACGAACAGATAAAGCTAGGAGTACGACAAGGGTGTGTCTTGTCACCAGATCTTTTCTCCCTGTATAGCGAAGTAATAATGAGAGAGATCAAAAGATGCCAGGAATACTAGTTGGGGGTTATAATATAAATAATATTCGCTATGCAGATGACACAGTATTGGTGGCGGATAATTCAACAGACCTACAACAATTATTAGACGTTGTAGTAACAGAGAGTGCAAGGAAAGGACTCAACTTGAATATCAAGAAAACAGTAATAATGGTAATATCAAAGAAAATGGTGACACCAAAATGTGACATAGAAATAGAAGGGAAAATCCTTAACCAAGTGGATAATTTTAGATACCTAGGGGCATTTATAACATCAGATGGAAGATGTACAACAGAGATTAGGAGCAGAATAGGGCAGGCAAAAGCCGCATTTCATAAAATGAAGAGTATCTTATGCAATAAGTCACTGTCACTGAATGTAAGAAAGAGAGTGCTGAAATGCTATGTAGAACCAGTTTTGCTGTATGGCAGTGAATCTTGGAATGTAAATGAACAAATTAAGAAGAAATTAGAAGCAACAGAGATGTGGTTCCTGAGACGAATGTTGCGAATTCCTTGGACTGCCAGAGTAACTAACGACGACTGCCTGAAACAGGCTAATGAAACTAGAACATTATATACAACAATAAGACAGAGACAAACAGCTTTCCTCGGTCATGTGATGAGAAGAGAGGCATTGGAGAACATCGTAACAACTGGAAAGATCGAGGGGAAGAGAGGCAGAGGTAGACCAAGAGAAGTGATGCTGGATGGATTGAGACGGTGGCATGGAGGAATATCAGCAGCAGAGTTGATCCAGAAAACCAAAGACCGAGATCTATGGAGAGCCATGAACGCCTACGCCAGCCGGCACGGCACTTGATGATGATGATGATAAATACAGATCTCAGCATATAATGTGATAATGTAGCTTGTTTTTGTTCTAATCATAATTTAACTCATTACTAACAGGAACTGATGCACAGAAAGTACACATCAGAATCACAGGAAGAGAACACTGGAATGAAGAAAGAACTGGATTCTTTAAAGAAAGAGCTTGCCTGTCTCAGACAGACATGCCAGGAAAAAGAAAAATATATAAACTATCTGCAAACCTGGGTTGATGATGTTGAACAGGAATTAAAAGATGAAGCAGAGCTTATATCAAAGTCTGATAAGTTTGGCCTGGTGAAAGACAGAAAGGTGACCTACCTCTCTCTCTCTCTCTCTCTCTCTCTCTCTCTCTCTCTCTCTCTCTCTCTCTCTCTCTCTTCTCTCTCTCTCTCTCTCTCTCTCTGTGTGTGTGCGTGCGTGCATGCGTGTCTGATTGCATGCATTTTGTAAAGAGGCTGTGGGGGTTGCACATTTTTGTCAGCCTGCTCATTTTGTCTCATTGTTTGCCTGCTTGTTTGTTGGGTTGTCTCTAAGAAGAAAAAAAATACAGCAATATAACATTCAAGTAAATGGAAAAAATATTTAAACAAGTGAATTGGTTCAACTGTCTTGGAACAGTCATAACATCTGAAGGAAAGTGCCTTACGGAGATTGGAACAAGAATTACTATGACAAAGGTAGCCTTTTGCAAGATGCAGAAACATACTTTTTTTTTTTTTTAAAGCATATCCTTTACAGGACTTAGCTGTCAACACCAGCATCTTTCAGCTGTATGTTGATCTCTTGGCAAGATTACGCTCAGTAGTTTGCCATTGCTTTCTGAGCGGCCGGCTCAGTATCCCGCAAGTCACGAGCGGGGGTCAAACTGCCTCAGCTCTCGCTCCGCTATGAGACCCTGCGTGACAAACGGGATTACAGAGAGAAAGTGTTGTAACCCCACAGCCAGAGAGACCGGCAGAAACATACTGAATAACTAAAAACAAACTGTCAGTTGCAGTGAGGAAAAGAGTGTTGAAGTGCTGAGTAGAACCTAATACTGCTTTTGTATGACAATATGAGAAATTCCAACAAGAAACAAATGCAATCTTTAAATTCATTAGAGAAATGAGATGTAGACAGTCATGATGTTTCTGACACATGAGAAATAAACTTGGAAACTGTTACAGCTGGCAACATCTATGGGAAAAGATCAAGGGGAAGACAGAGATAAAACCTGGATGGCTTGTCCACATGGCATAATAGAGACAAGAACACAGACCTGGTCTTATGAGATGGCGAACCATGACCCCACATACTCATCCGTTTTGATTTTTCCAGTCAAAATAGCGGCAGACAGAAGGATAAAAAGATGGATAGTTTCATCTCTGGTGTGTAATTATTTGTGCCTGCTTGTGGAAAACATTTCAAAGGTGCTGATATTGCCATTTAATATATTCTCCCTATCTTGACACTATGCACCACACAGTTCCTCTGGCATAAATAGAAGCCAAGTAAACAGAGTCGCATAATGACCCCGCTGTCATTTATTGGACTCAAATCCAGCAGATAAAGTGTGGGCATTGTGCAAGTGTATACATGTGCATTTTGAGAGAGAATATATATGTCGCTGACATGTCTGTTTTTAACATTTCAGAAACGTTTGGTGACTGCCTTAGACAGTAAATGTAAAAAGCTAGAAGAACAAGTGCAAGCTTTGTTAGCTGAGCTAAATGAAGGGAAGTCCACTATTCAAAACACTTCAAGCAACGCACAGTAAACAGGTAGGTGACAGGTGGGGAATTATTTGTGTTAATTACCTGGTCAATATATGAATAAGTATCTTTGCATATACTGCTTCATTCATTAGGTTGAAGACTGGTTGTGATGTCATCTAAACATGTCTGGCGACTGTCTCCTATTCTTGGCAGCTCTCTTCAGCTCAGCCTAAGTCTGTAGCCCACCACCCTTGAATGCTTGTGTGATGTAGGTTTTACTACCACTGTTTCTCTTGCCATGGACCTTGCCCTCCATTATTTTCAGTAATAGGTCTCTGAGTCTCATATTGTGACCAGACCAGTTAACCCTCTTTTTTGTGTGGTGTTTCTTTAGTTTCTTTAAGCAGTTGTTCATTTGATCTTTTTTTTTCCTGTGCAGCTTATTATTTGCACACCACACCTAAAAATATTGTTCATTGTGTCTATTAAAATCAGTTCGCTATTTTACATTAGTGGATGCCATTGTAAGTGCAGTCATGCCCATTCAATATATTTTAATAATTGTTTTGGTCTTGGCTTTTGTTAGTTTTCTGTATTATGTCATAAATGTTTGGAGTATGGATGTTCATGGTAAAGTGACATGCCCACTAACATATTTGAATAATATGAAATTTTGCAGGTAACCACTTACACACTGATCATTGGAGGGCAGGAGAAACACCTAAATGGAAAGGACAATGAGCTAGTGAAATATCGGCAAGAACTAGCAATAACAAAGTGGAAACTGACTAAAGCAGAAGATGAGGTAAATCTCCCCCCCCCCCCCCCCCCCCCACCACCACTTTAATCTTTAATGGGTCTGTTGCCTAAATAGAACAATGCTGCAGGCAGTCATGGAGTCTGTTCCAAGAGGTTCAAGCAAACATAACATAACGTAACATGTGAGACTATGACCTCCAGCATGAGAATGGAGGTGGAGGCAGTAACAGTGGCATTCCGGTGGCTAGAGGAGACTAGACTACTGCAACACACGTGTTCATTACGGATTCAAAGAGCATGCTTAGTTAGGTGGAGAAAGGAATGTTTCATGTGGAATAGCTCTCGTTGCTTCAGAGGTCACAGATTGTGAGAATTGTATGGATATTTTGCCCTGGCCATGTGGTTGTACTGGGGAATGAACAGGCTGATAGGCTAGCAGGGAAGGCACCTCTTGGTGGAATTTTGCCTATGGACAAGGGCGAGGTGATCGTGTGCTTGTGGGACCAGGTGGAGAAGGCGGAGGAACAGATTGGGAACCCATATGTGGAAAGAATGAGATTAGCAGGGGTTCTGGAAGAATCTCAAAACTAAGAGGGAAGACCAGGAGAACATGAATGGGCAAGATTTTTTCAGGTTCGGTAAAATTTCGGGTTACGTTAGTAAAAACATCACAAATAAGGTGTTAGTAAACCGATTTTAGTTAAATAAACAACACTATGAAGGGAAAAGCATGCAGAATATGTTACTCACGTGATTGTTGCCGGTAATCCATATATAAACACAAATATTTACCAAATACAGCATATTGTTTGTGATCTTCAGTCATCTATACGGCAATTTACAAACACATTTTCAGAATCATAATCACTTTCTTTAAAGTCCGACTCATGACTGCTAATGCAAAGTAACGCTTTTCACTGATATCTAGCTCCAATTAATAGTCAACTTCGTGCCCTTCAGTGTCACTTAAATTGAATCTAGTGAAATCTCGGCTATCACTTGAAGAATTGCCGAAACTTATTTTGAAAAACTAAGCGTAAAAACCCCGAAAACTATCAAAAAAATCCGTTCAAATTCATAGTAGACGCTTGCAAATGGCGGCCACGTTGTCAAGCTATTGCCGAAAGCGAAAGTAGTCGTCGGAAGTATCGGAAAGCCGAGAGATCGCGTTTTTACAATGCATAATAGTTTCTGGCGCATTGGGGCAGTCTGCCCATTTAAGTGATTGGATGGAAATGGACGTTCCGCCCAGTAAAAGGTTAATCAGATAGCGGTGGGAACGATTAGTAGTATGACTCTTCGCTGGCTGTTGAACGAGGGGACTGAGCACGTATGGGAATGTCCTGAGTGCAGTGATGTCAGTTCTTAACTCAACTCAACTCAACTTGCTGTAGGTAAAAACAGAACTAATCATGGAATTTAGTGAAAGCAATGAACAAAGAAGGGTCCAGTAATGAACAAATTGTAAAGGAACAGCAGGTGGTCTCTTTAGTTAAGTGGTCAAGTTGTCTGCCTCCTGCTTCAAATTGTTTTGGTTTGTTCAGTTCATGAGAACTGTTGTTTAGAGACAATAGGGAATCACAGGAGGAGCTATGCAGTGAATGCGCTGTGTGCTACTTTCGACAGGCCACTCTGCAGAAAGAATATTGGGCCATACAGTATAGAACCTGGTGCTATAAAGTAGATCCTCGGGTCTTTAATCCACCTATTCACAGCATGCTCTAAGGGTAAAATAGCTACAAATACACAAATGGGATACTGTGCTGGTGCATACAACATGTGTGTCCTAAAAGAAAATGACAAAAAAGTAATTAGTGATGAACAGATAATTCATAATAATATAGAGGTAGCAGCAGAAGAGCATATGGCAACATTTTAGATGGAAGAAATGGAACAGGCATTCAGAGCTCTAAACCAAGAGAAATCACCAGAAAAGAACAGAATTATAAGTTAAATGCAAATAGAACTGGGAACTAAAATAAAAAAGAAACTAAAAGCAGTCCTAAATTGCAATTTTATGAGAGGAATTGTCACACAGGCATAGAAGGAAGCTATACTAATACAGTGATCAGCTTTCTGTGTGAGCAAGTTTTCCCAATGTAAAAAATGTAAAATAAAATACACATACATAGACTGACGCCATGGCTGATAACAAACAAAATATATAGTAATGTTTCTTTGTGAAGCTATAAAACATTTATAGCACATTCAGTGGAGATGCAAGCCTTTTGAGGCACACTCAGTGAGAATTTTAACTTCTTAATCACAAGAACATGACATCACTGATTTAAGAACTTTTGATCAAATTTATAGTTGTAAATTTGAAGAGATTTATATTCATATACATTTTTTTTTTAAAACATATAAACCATAGTTGTAGATTTCCAGTTGCTGTAAGTCATTAACAAATATCATCTCCTTACACCTTCAGACATCAACCTGAACATATTTAAAGTGGTTGTCACACGTCATTCTTGATGATAATATCACGAAGTTCTTACGATGATATGTTCATGATATTGTCGTGTGATGGTCGTTGTCTAGGTAACGATACTCATGGTGTGTCAATGGAGATATCTAACTGTCTTGCAATATAACTCACCCCCGCAGTGCATATTCACCAGTCATTAAACAAGATTCCGTTGGCGCACATAATCCTTTATTACAGAAATAAGACGGATAGACGGAACATGTTTATACATCCAGAAATAATGTAATCCATAGAATATAATATCCTCCTCACAATTTAACCAGCACACTTCAATGCCTTCTCAAGCCTGCTTCATATCAAATCTACAAGACAGGTAATCCAGCTACTATCCACGGCTGGATCTCCTACAATACAACCCACACATTGGGTCGGAGCCACTGCTCAACTATGCAACCCACTCTGGGTTTTGGCTCTCACTCCCTATAGAACCCACTCTGGTTCAGGCCTGTCTTCACAACTAGGAGAACAACACAACACGGAGATCTCTAACTCCGCTTCTCCTTAGAATACCGACCAGTTCGGCATCTACACATTAACTGTCCTGAAGTCCCTTGACTTCACACAAAACTAAACTGTCCTTCCCCCATCCCCTGGGGTCCACACTCACCCTTCCCATTATTTCTCAGGACTGGCTGTTTTCTCATAGCCAGGTCAGTCACTTTACTGTCTCCCACTTTCATCTCCATTCTTTCTCATGCCCGGTCACTCAACTCAATGTCAATGACCCAGGCTTATGTCAGCGGTCAACTTTAAATCTCTATATATTTAGTCTTTAATTGGACAGATGCAGGCCAAATTAATTTGTTGTATTCTACGTATGTTGAACAATCTTGCAGCAACTTGTAGCTGCCATGTTAAGAATTCTGTAGTTATATTCATCAGGATCTCCACTCTTGACTAGATTGATGTAAAAAGCATTACTTTGATAGCGCAGACAAATCTGTCAGTACAGTGAGAAAATATAATAATAACTGCTAAAAATTCTAATTAAGAATGTATAATGTCAGCATTGTACTACCATTGAGTCTCCCTTCACTTCATATATATATTTTGTATGTTAGAATCACAGGTTGAGCACAAATCTGGAAACAGCAATCCAGGATCTTAAAATGAGCAAACAGATACTGAAATATAAGACTGGCAGTAAGTGCATTTTTAGTGAGTCATCTGTGAAATATCATACATGGTGTTCTAAAAAAAAGTGAGTCAGCTGTTATATAAATATCGCAAAGCCATTGTTGTTTCAATAATATGCTTATGCAGAAGTATGCCTGTTTGCAGGTCAGTCTTTGGCAGTGCAATAATGTTGGCTTCACTTACAAGTCTGGCAAGAATAGACCTGCTTTCCGTAAAGCTTTGTGCTTGCAATCAAAGAAACTCTGGTTATGGTGCTAACGGGAGATCAAGAATCGGGTGAATAGATTCTCTCAGGGGTATACAACAAATGTGAGACACATGGACCATAAATAGCAACACTGAGAAAATTATATAATGATAGCATATATGGGTATGCTCAGTAAAATGCATAGAATATTATTAGCAATGTCAGAGTTATTGAATTTTGCCCTTGGGGGGGGGGGGGGTGTGTGTGTGGAGAGACTGCCCAATTTTGATTTCCCGTGCTATTTTAAGCGACCAACGATTCACTTCCTGTTGTTACCATGTCTTGTTAGATTTGATTTATACCAACGTGGTACAACAAAAGGGGAAACTACTCTGATATTTGCAGTAGAGGTCCTTCTGTTAAGCACCAAGAGTTTGAGGCCGAGAAACTGTTTTGAATTTCTTGGAGTCTATTCATGAATAGTAAGCTAATTTATCTTATAACTCCTGTAGTTTAAAGAAACTTTTTTTTTAACATAAATGTGAAGAGTGTCAACATTGCTGGTGTTTGCTGGCGTTCAGGAAAAGATATTAAGCACAACCACGGAGATCGGCATCCATGACCATTTCGCAAAACTCATAATGGGGCCGCCCTCACAATAGCAGACGTGTAATTAATTATGTTAATTAATTATAACTGGTAATTTAACTAATAAAATTAAACGGAATACTATAGCAATAATGTATCTGTGTAATTGTACATTTGTTCACCATTTGATATGACTGAAAATAATTTTGAAAGCCAGTTTTCAGACCTGTCTGTAAACTTGTAAGGAGTACTTTTTTCTTAGCAGCACACCAGTACTTAATTATTTCAATTTAAATATAATACTGTGAAATAAGTTATGGTTTTTTTTTAAAGTTAGTATTTAATTATTAATTGCTCACTTTTAGATACAGAACAGTGTAATTATTGAGCAGAAGTAGAGATAAATTATTAGCGAACATTTACTTATTTTTATAATTTTTTAAAAATTTAATATTTTACTAATTAATTAACTGCTGCTTAATTTATGCAGCAGTTACAAACTTATTTACTTACATTAATGCATGATATTTAATCAACAAGAGAAAGATGTCGCAATGCAGTGGGTACATTAAGACAATATGAGTACATTTTAATGAATTGTTCTTTCACTAACGACGAACATTTCACATGACATTTAATTAATATAAATATTAAATTGGCAGCTATTTTTAACTGTTAATTAGGTAACAGCATATCCCATCGAAGTCTTAAAAGTCAAGTGCATTTTTTCCCTGAGACACAGAGACTCTCGTGCTGTGTGCGATGCTTTCTGCAGGCCGCCCTGCGGAAAGAGACTGAGCCATATGGGGTAAAACCCGGTGAAGTGAAGTCGATCCACTCAATCCTCTCGACATTCTATTGAAAGAGGAATGTGGCCATTACTTTCCTGTTGCCAAAAATGCATAATAAAATATACATCCTACCAGTTTTGTTAGCAATGTGACAGACTTTTAATAAATAATAAAGAATTGGCAGCCATTTTTAATTGTTAATTAGGTCACAGCACATCCTATTGAAAAATAGATAATACGTCATGTTAGGCCTCGCCACCCTGGACAAAATGATATATGGTACTATGTTCTCATCTCATCTCATCTCATCATGTTCCTCTTGTACCTTGCGGTGTCGAGGTGAAGTATAAACTTCGTGAGAGTGCCCGGTTATGGGCTTCGTATATCGACATTCCCATGGACTCTGTTATTCCCTCCGTCCAACGTTTACGTGGTCGGCCTCTTCCTCTGTTTCCATCTGGTCTGTACATCATTGCTTGTTGTGGCATGCTGTTGACTGGTAGCCTACATGCATGGCCAAACCATTTGACTTGCTGCTTTCTAATAAAATCTAGAGCAGCTTTAACCCCCACTTTAGTCCTGATTTCTTCATTTCTGATCTTATCTCTTCTTGATACGTTGAGTATTCTTCTCAGGAACCTCATTTCTGTTGTTGTGATTTTTCTTTTCTCTTTTTTCTGTCATTGTCCAGGTTTGGCATTGGTAGCACAGAGTTGGTAGGAAGATTGTGTTGTAAAGTGCTTTCTTAGTAGTTATTGATACATGTTTGTTCTTTAGTATTGGTGCCATTTGTCCAATGAGTTGATTTGCCTTATTGCACCTATTTTCGATCTCGTCTTCTGATCTGCCATTTGATGATATTATACTTCCTAGGTACTTGAAGCTCTTTACTTGTTTCAAGGGATGTTCGTTTAGGTGAATTGTTGCTGTTTGTTCTTCTTTAGTTATAGTCATTACCTCTGTTTTGCTTGTGCTAATTTTCATGTTATGTTCCCTACACATTTCGTTTAGACTATTCATGTGGTCTTGTAATTCAGCTTCTGATTTGCTATTAGTGCTTGGTCGTCCGCAAACAGGAGTTCTCTAATGGTTAGATTTGCAGATGGTTCTTCTTCTGTGTTCTCGTCATGCGGTATTCTTGCTGTCTCTGCTTGGCTGGTTTCTTTACATATGTTGTCTATATATGTTATGAACAAGAGAGGGGACAGGACACAACCTTGTCGTACTCCAGATCTTATGGTGAAGGGTTCTGAGTGTCCTCCAGTTGCTCTCACTATGCATTCACTGTTGTTGTATAAACTTCTACATAGGTTTGTTAGATGTGTACTCACTCCATATTGTTTAAGGATTTCCCACAGCTTGTTTCTATCTACCCTATCGAATGCCTTTTCTTGGTCAACAAAGGCTAAGTAGAGTGTTTCATTGAATTCAATTGATTTTTCTATAAGTTGTCTAAGAGCAAAAATGGCGTCTGTGCATCCTTTGTTTTTCCTAAATCCAAGCTGCGTTTCGCTTAGCTGGGGTTCTAAAGTAGTTCGTAATCTTTTTTCAAGAATTTTGCAAAATATTTTCCCAGTATGACTCAACAGTGAAATGCCTCTGTATTGTGTGCAATCTCTTTTGCTGCCTTTGTTTTTCCAAATTGGGATAATTATGGCATTTCCCCAGTCTCGTGGTGTCTGTTGTTCTACCCAAACATGGTTGAATAGTCTATGTAGCCAAGCTGTTCCTACTTCCCTTGCTGCTTTAATTAGTTCATTTGGTATTTCATCCTGTCCTGGTGATTTGTTCAATGGGGCTAATCTGATGGCTTCTATAATTTCTTCTTTTAGTATGTCTGGTTCTAGTTCCTCGGTGACATCTGTGTAGGTCTCTTGAATTCCTGTGACATCTGATGGGATGTTGAGAAGTTGTTCAAAATACTGCTTCCATCTTATTAGGATCTGTTTTTGTTCACTTATTGGTTCTCCATTTTCGCTGTTAATTATTTCAGTTGGGTCAAAGGGTTCTCCTCTGGTTCGCATTGCACTTATCTTTTTGTAGAAGTTTCTGGTTGCCTCCTTGTAGTTTTTATTTAGGGTTTCTCCATACTCTTCCCAGTCTTTCTGTTTTTCCCTCTTTACTATTCTACTCACATGTCTTCTCGCTATTCTGTATTCTCTGTAATCACATTCCTGTTTGCTCTTCAACCACTTTTTATATTTTTCCTTTTTTTCTTTTACCGCTTTCTTTACTTCTGCGTTCCACCAACTTGTACTATGTTGTCCGTTTAAAAATAAACAAGCCACAGTAACAGAAGGCAGAATGCCTCAGCTCCCAATTGATTAAATAAATAAATGTTTTGCATATCCTTTGCAGGACATCGCTGTCAACATCGGCATCTTTCAGCTGTATGTTGATTTCTTGGCAAGATTACGCTCAGTAGTTTGCCATTGCTTTCTGAGCGGCCGGCTCATATACCCCGTAAGTTACCGACGTGATTCGAACCACTGCTGATTCTCACTGCCGTCACGCTACTTAGGAGAGTATACGAGATTACGGAGAAATGTCGCTAATCTCTAGGCCAGGAAGCCGGCTCCAATTTATTAAGCCGCGATAAAATCTCTGTCATTACACTTCCTGGTTCTAAATTACGACACACATATAATCAGATTGCTACTGGAACTATTAGTGTTGGAACTCTTCGCTGGCTGCTGAGGATGGAGACGGAGCGCTTATGGGAATGTCCCGAATGCTGTGATGTCGGTTCCTAGATCAATCAATCAATCAATCAATTACGACACAAAAAAATTCATAACTCCGCTTAGAATTAACAAATACTCTTCGTTCAGATACCGTTGGATTCATCTTGTCAAGCTGTATATAATTGTTATGATTTCATAAATAGAAACCCCATTTTAAAACTTCCTAACATTTGATCAATTGATGGAAAAAGAGATAAATACTTAAGGTTAATTCAAATCAAGAATTTCTTTTAAGGCCATGAGTATAGAGTAAGTCAGGAGTAAAGAACTATTGACTGCACCGTGAGATGTGTATTGGACATTCGTTTATGGACCAATCAACACTTGATGGGGATCTGGTCAATATCTGGCTGGCTGCCTGCACTTCCTAGAACATATCCTGGTACCCATTTGAGGCTGGGGTCAACCTGGGAGACCCGAGCCTTGGAGGAGATGCGATCATGCCGACCACTGGGTCAGCAGGCAAGCATGCTAGCCAATGAGCTTCCACAGTTGTCTCTACCTAGATGGCTTAAACAGACTATAACAATAAATACAGTGATCAGCTACAGAAGTAGCAATTGTGTAACATGTTGCTGTGATTTCATTCCATACAGTGATCTCGAGGTTGAACGAACAGCTACTTGAGCAAGAAAAAGACCTGCGGGGAAGTCGTGCTTCTACTCCTGTTGTAAGTTGTTTTCTAGTTACAGCGTCCAGTACTGATAAATCATTGTATCATTTATTTCTCATTCAGAAAGCTACTGTGAAATTACTGAACATTGTGGGATGTAGGATTTAATATATGAGAATAATTGCATAGTTTGTCTAGGGCACATGTGTCAAACTCAAGGCCCGCGGGCCACATCCGACCCGTACAATCATATCAGGCCCAAGAGGTCTCACCGACGTACAAATATATTCGGCCCAAGAGAGAATTTTAGGCAAAAATATTGTTTTATGGTCACGATATAAAGTGCAAACCGAATTCCCTAATTAGCAGCCTTTCGAATGATAGGCTACCCATGAGCGTTCTCGCTTCGATCAGAATAAGCGATAATAAAAGTTGTGTAGTGAGTTAGTGTTCATCGTTATAGTTACCTAGCAACGTTCAGATGCTCGTTTTGGATGCATAAAAAATGAAACTAGTGTAATGCCCGGATATTATGTGTGGCGAAAAAAGTGGACTAGTTGGAAGGATGTGGTTAAAGATGCAGGAGAACTGTACTGGTGAATTGATAGCATATCACTGCGTCATACACCAAGGATTGCTGTGTGGTAAAGTCCTCAACATGGAAGATGTAATGAGCATTGTAACTCAAATCGTCAACTTTATCAGAGCCAAAGGTTTTAATCACCGCCAATTTCAGTATTTTTTGCATGAAATAGAGTCAGCATTCAGTGACATGCCTTATCATACAGAGGTGCTGTGGCTAAGTCGGGGGAAAATTCTCAGTAGATTTTTCCAACTGATCGAGGAAATCTGTCAATTCGTGGACAGTAAAGGAACAGATTCCACAGTTTTTCGGGATAAAAAGTGGAAGTGTGAGTTGGTGTTTCTGTCTGATATAACCACTCATCTCAGTGACTTGAACCTGCAGCTCCAGGGATGGGATCACTTTACCACTGATACGCATGATGCAGTGAAGGCATTTCAAGTGAGGCTGCGCTTATGGGAGACACAAATGCACCAATACAACCTGTCTCACTTTTCTTGTTGCCAGGCAATGTTAAACCAAGTCAACGCTATGCTCTTTCCCAATGCACACTTTGCTGAAAAACTTAGCTTACTTCGCGTTGACTTCGCACAGCGCTTTAGTGACTTTGAAGCACAGAAAAGTAATTTCGAGCTGTTTCGTAATCCATTTGCCATAGATGTGGAAACTGCACCTGAAAATTTGCAGATGGAGTTAATAGAGCTGCAGTGTAATGGGACACTAAAGGCAAAGTACGACACTGTGGGGCTTGCATTGTTCACTCGTTTCATTCCTGAAGTGATGCTCCGGATTCATCTACATGCGGCTCGAACCTTGAGCATGTTTGGTGGCACATATCTGTGTGAGCAGCTGTTTTCTGTGATGAAGATTAACAAAACATCACACAGGAGTTGTCTAACTGATGAACACTTGCAGTCCATCATGAGAATCTCAATGACACAAAAATTACTGCCAACATAAACGAACTTGTAGCCAAGAAAAGATGCCAAACATCGTGCTCTGACAAATTGACATAAGAGTGAAAATGTGTATACCAATGATTTTTTATTATTAAAACTTTTTTCTGTTTTAATTTATATTAATGTTTAAAAAGGTTTAATTTTCGGCTTATTGAATATTTATCTTGTTTGGCCTGCAACCTTGCGTGTGATTTTAGTTTTGGCCCTCTGAGCGATTGAGATTGACACCCCTGTCTAGGGGATCCCAGATGGGATGAATTGACATTCTCACTCCCTTCTATAAGGCAAGGTGATCAGGGAAATTTACCACCGATACAAGGGAAAAACAATTCACTCCTTTTGACAATGGTACCTATGTGTAGGTCTCCCCTCCCACTCGATCACCTTTTGGATTTGATGTAGTGTCAGAGAACATTGATTGTCTACAACATGTAGAACATGCCTGCTTGCTTGTGTTCGTTGGCTTGAGCTCCGACATACAGGACTTCGCGTTGGAGCTCAAGCCAACGAACACAAGCAAGCAAGCAACATGTAGAACAACCACTGTTGACCAAACATCATCAAGCAATTGACGTAAACATTAGTCACTTTTGTAACATTTTCTAAATTGCTTTTTAATTATGCAATCTGCATAGTTGGACACTTTGAAACAAGGAATCCAACGGTACCTTATTCAAGTCTGTAGGTCAATCATAAGCCGAGATATTAATGTTTGTGTGTCAGTTTATCACTTAATATCCACAAAGAGAAAATACTCTTTTCCCATTTTGAGAAGATGTGTTCAAAACACATACGCTAATGGCAGATAACTGCTCTTGATTTGTCCTTGCTAAGGGGGGGGATAACTCATGTTGTTATTTTGAGGGCCACCATGAGAAAACAAAATTCAAATGAAAACCGTGAACTCCCTCTTCCTCCTGCATCTTCCTCCACCTCCTTCTCATTCTTCCTCCACCTTATTCTCATTCTTCCTCCTCCTCCTTCCTCCTAAAGCCATTTTAATAATATGGTGCATTTTCCCAAACGCAAAAATTGTGCACCATGACTGTCATGTAATAATAAATATTGTAAATGATGTAATAAACCCTAAAGATTTATGGTGGCTTTCAACTTTTATAAAATGCCAAATCATGCACTTTACAAAAAGTAAATAACCAAACCATGAGTTATTTAGTCTGCATATTTGTTAGTTGCATGTCCTTCACTGGACGTAGCAGTCAACCGCAGCATTTTTGGCTGTTCGTGACTCCTGGGCAAATCTTATGTTCAGTAGTTTGCCATTGCTTTCTGAACGACCGGCACCTATACCTTTTTCGAAAAAAACCAGAACCGCTGTGTTTTGAACCCAGGTATATGGGATTACGAATTGCGTCTCTAACTACTTCGCCACGGAGACCGGTAGTCTGCATATACACAAAAAATTATTCTGAGTTATATTAATTGAGTAATTGTTATTAATCAACTACATTACTAAAGCCAGCTCCCTGGCGAAGAGCTTACGGATGCAGTTCGTAATCCTGCATACCCGCGTTCGAAACACAGCTGTGGGCGATTTGGCAGCAGACTGCCTTGCGTTGGTTTTTTCTAAATGGTATGGGGGCCGGTCATTCAGAAAGCAATGACAAACTATTGAATGTAAACTTGCCAAGAGATCACAACAGCAAAATATGCTGGTGTTGACTGCGACATCCAGTAAAGGATATGCAACTAACTAACATTATTAAATCTTTCACTGATTCAAATCATGTGATATTAATAAAATAGTGACACCATCTGTTCTGTTTCCTTGTCCCATAGATATCAATAAATATGGTTTCTATGGGCTTTATTAATAGAGTGTATTATGATTTACTTTAGAAGCTGGCTGCTGGGTTTAAATTGAGGCCATTTCAATTATTTCCATTAGGTCAGGTCTTGCAATAATAAATCATTACACTAATCTATTTGGTTTGCTTTGTCGTCCCACAATAAAATTATAGTGCCAGTGTCTATAATAAGCATGCCAAAAATGTGTGCATACATTGAAAGCTGCATATTTTACTACCCATTCAAAATTTTAATTAGGTCAGAGCATGTGTTGAAGAATAATAATGAAGTGTACATGTTTCTTACGCTTAACAAGAGAAACCACAGTTTATGATATATATTTTTTGTTGTTGCATATCCTATTTACAGGAAATATCTGTCAACACCAGCATTTTACTGTTGTTGTTGATGTTCAGTAGTTTGCCATTGATTTTCTGAACGACCGGCTCCAATACCAACACGTTAAAATCCCAGTGCGACACGGCCTGCTGCCAAATTGGTCGTCAGAGTTAACCCTTTACCGGGCAGACGCTTGTCCGTTTTTTAGCCCTGAATGGGCAAGATTTTTTCAGGTTCGGTAAAATTTCGGGTTGTGTTAGTAAAAACATCACAAATAAGGTGTTAGTCAACCGATTTTAGTTAAATAAACAACACAATGAAGGGAAAAGCATGCAGAATATGTTGCTCACATGATTGTTACCGGTAATCCATATATGAACACAAATATTTACGAAATACAGCATATTGTTTGTGATTTTCAGTCATCTATACAGCAATTTACAAACACATTTTCAGAATCATAATCACTTTCTTTAAAGTCCGACTCACGACTGCTAATGCAAAGTAACACTTTTCACTGATATCTAGCTCCGATTAATAGTCAACTTCGTGCCCTTTAATCTCACTTAAATTTAACCTAGTGAAATCTCGGCTATCACTTGAAGAATCGCCGAAATCCATTTTGAAAAACTAAGCGTAAAAACCCCGAAAACTATCCGAAACATCCGTTCAAATTCATAGTAGGTGCTTGCAAATGGCGGCCACATTGTCAAAGCTATCGGCAAAGGCAAAAGTAGCCATCGGAAGTATCGGAAAGCAGAGAGATCGCATTTTTATAATGCATATTAGTAACGGGCGGTTTCAGATGGTCTGTCCGTACCGGGATCTGGACGTAAACGAACGATTTGCCCGGTAAAGGGTTAAGGATGGCTGTTCGTAATCCCATATACCCAGGTACAAAACACAGCTGCGCAAGATTCGGCAGTGGATCGTGAAGTGTTGGTTTCTTACGGAAAGGTATATGAGCCGGTCGTTCAGAAAACAATGGCAAACTACTGAACTTAAAACTTGTCAAGACGTCAACAGCAGCTGAAAAATGCTGGTGTTGATTGCAATGTCCTGTAAATAGGATATGCAAAAATTCTCTCGCTCTCTCTCTCTCTCTCTCTCTCTCTCTCACACACACACACACACACACACACACACACGCACACACACACATACACGCGCGCGCACAGAGAGAGAGAGAGAGAGAGAGTTCTTTTAAGTATTTGTGCAGCTAATGCAAGATAAGTTTGTCTACTGGGGGGCTGAGTGGTCTCGAGGTATGGTGTCCGCCTCGAGTGCTGGGAGTCCCGGGTTCAGGCCCCGGTGAGGACCGGGATTTATTTTAAAAAATCCACCTGGACTTCCAGTAATAAAATTTCCCCTGGTCTCTGGGTAGTGAGATTGGACGCCAGTGTGTATTGTTGCTCACGTAAAAAATCCCTTGGCAGTTGGAAATTGAAATAGAGTAGTCTAACGGTGCTGCTTTGGCAAAATTTTGAGTTAAAAATCTACCCAAAGTATTTCAGGATCCTCGCCGATGCAACGGAGTTCGTGCATTGAGCTGAGTTTCTCTAGACCCAGGTTTGAGTTAGGAGGAAAACGGAGCACATATGGGTTAAACCGTGTGCCGTGATGTTGATCCAAAGACTAAAAATAAAAACTAAAACTAAAGTTTGTCTACTGGCAGTAAAAATGTCCATTGTATACAATAGTAATAATGTGCTTATTATATATGGTTCATCAGACAGAGCAACAGGTAGGAAAGACTGTTGGCTTCAAGAAAAGTGCAATACCCGTTGTACAGAGTCATGACAACACGTCACCCACATCTCAGATAGCTTTAAGCAATAGCGGAGCTGGAGGCAGAGATGGGTAAGTGGCTGGTGCTGTCAGTATGAAAGCGTCATATGAAATACATCAGCAGTTAACAAATTTGATTGGCAGATGCACCATATTTGTTTAGACCAATCAGCACTCGCTGAGTGAACGGTCATTTTCATGCTGGCTACTTTTACTTCGCGTAGCACGTTCTGGTACTCCTTTTAGGCCAGATCCCAGGTCAGTTTTCTGTTTAATTAATCTTCACCTCACAGGGGATTTAAATGTATGACAACCAAATCAGTGCTGGTGGCATGCTAGACACTGTACCCCAGGAAGGTAACCTGGCCAACAAATGCTTGCAGAAGTTGGATGTGTCGGCCGAAAGGTGCAAATATCGCAGCCCTGCTGCAAACAGGCACAAACACAATTATGTCTAAAACAACATTCCGGATTAATGCAGCAGAAGAAGAAAACACTGCACTACAGCAACTCCTGAACCCTGAACGCTGCATTAAACAAGACAGGTTGCTGGGCAGTTGTCATTGCTTTGATCGAGCTTATTTCTTTCTTGAATATTATACTTGTTTACTGTCACAGTCCCACAAACCATACATATTTGCCATGATAATTGAGCAGAAAACTATAAGAAACTAATATTAATAGTCTTTTTACACACTAACAAGGTAATGCCAAAGAAATTAACTATGGGCAACTCTCATCCACCCTAACGCAAAAGTTTTAATCTTTCAGGGTAAAATAACAATCTTAGTCTTCACAAGGTAACTGCTGTAGGTTTGTATTAATCATTTGCAAGTCAGAAGGACTTTTTTTTTTCTTGGGTCCATTTTCCCAGAGTGAGGAGAAATGAACAGGCTGATAGGCTGGCAGGGAATGCACCTCTTAGTGGTAGATAACCTATGGACAAGTAGTAGGTAGTCGTGCGTCTGTGGGACCAGGTGGAGAACGTGGGGGAACAGATTGAGAACTGTATGTGGAAAGGATGAGATTGCGGGGGATTGGCAGGGGTTCTGGTAGAATTTCAACACTGAGAGGGAAGACCAGGAGAACTTTCAATCAGACAGCGGTAGGAACGATTAGTAGTGTGACTCTTTACTATAGGGCAATTGATCTGTCCATGAAAACAGGATAAACAATATTGAATTAAAGAGCTGATTAATGTGTGATCTGACAAATAATCACCTCTGCTGTTGACATTGACACTAATTAGATGTACTGCTAACAGTGCCAGTCTTGCCAATTTCATCCTCATGACCCAAACTGTGGCTAGGAATGTTGCCATCACTAGTTGCACCTTGTCACTCAGTATTACCGACACTGTCAGGTGACAACAACACCCTTTCATTAAGTTTTTGCCATGTTTTAGTTGTCGGAATTCTACCACACTTGTGTTTCAAATGTATTAAAGTTGGTTATATCAAATGTCGAACTCTTCATCCTTTGAAGTTTATTAAAACACATATTATTGAATTTATTTACTAACCGGAGTTGTAAAATCCGCCATAGTAGGCCATTATTCACAGCTTTTGAAAGGGCTTAATAACTACAATCCATGGCGGTGGCGAATGTGACTGTTAAGGCCAATTTCGTGCTGTACATGTTCGTCCACATTGGATACATGTGAACATGTGGTCATTTTCACCATCATGCACCATCTTGCATCTCACACGCTCGGTGTGTGACTTATCTGCAATAATTTTCTCCTTTGTCTTTATTCCATTTCTGATATTTGCCCTCCTTGCAACATGTTCAGCGGCGACTTTCTCCCAATGTGCATTATCAATGTCTGTATCAATCATGTCCTGCTTACACACATCTTTGTATCGTAATAGAGGCAGACCCTGAGATCTCCTACCCACCTGTAATTCACCAAAAAAGATGTCCTTTGGTATTCAACCGTCCATCCTCCTATGTCCTATCCATCTAAGTCTACGAAGACTGAGCATGGAATATACTGTCACACAACCTGATCTTTCCAATACTCCAGTATTTGTGATTTTGTCTTGCCACTTAATACCAAGTATTCTTCGCAGACACCGCATATGAAAACTGTTTAAACGTTTCTCTTGGCGTAAGTTGACCAGGTTTCACTGCCATAAAGAAGAGTACTAAGGACACAGGCAAGATAGACAAGGACGTTTGTTTTGGCAGTAAGCTTCCTGTTTTCCCAGATTAGTTTCATTAACATGTTCATTGTTGTTGCTGCCGTACCAATCCTGATGTTGATTTCCTGATCTAGGGATAATTTGCTATTTACCACTGATCCTAGATATGTAAAATGGTCTGCTATCTCTAGTTTAGCGTCGCAATAAAGATTGATGGTACCCCATGTGCACCTTGTGACATAATCTATGTTTTCTTTTTGCTAATTGTTATACCAAATTCGGAGCAGGCATTGGAGAATGCAGATAGTAGACGTAATCCTTCCTCAGAGTGGGTCATTATTGCAGCATCATCTACAAAAAAGCAACTCTCTGATCAGTACCCTTCTAATTTTTGTCTTGGCCTTCAATCTCTGAGCATTTTTGTAGAGGCCGCCATCTGAGCATGAGTGAATGTATATACCACCATCCTGATCACGAAAGGCATATTTCAGTAGAAGTGAAAAGTATATTCCAAAGAGGGTCGGAGCTAGTACACAACCTTGCTTAACTCCACTTTTGATTTCAAACTCTTCTGAAGTTGCACCATCAAACTTGATTATACCCCTCATGCCTGTGTGGAACAATTCCACAATGGACAGAAGAGTTGGTGGACAGCCAATCTTCTTTAGTGCCTTGAACAGACCCTCACGACTGACCATATTAAATGCCTTTGTGAGGTCGATGAAGGCAATAAACAGTGGCTGATTCTGTTCCTTGCATTTTTCGCAATGAGAATATCATATCAATGGTAGACCGGTTCTGTCGGATGCCACACTGTGATTCAGGGTAGACTTGATCTCCCAGGCACAGAACAATTCTAATGTGTGATCTGACAAATAATCACCTCTGCTGTCTATATTGACGCTAATTAGATGTACAGCTAACAGTGCCAGTCTTGCCAATTTCATCCTCATTACCATGTCACTCAGTATTACCGACACTGTCAGGTGACAACAACACCCATTCATTAAGTCTTTTTCAATGTTTTAGTTGTCAGAATTCTACCACACTTGTGTTTCAAATGTATTACAGTTTGTCATATCAGATGTCGAACTCTTCATCATTTGAAGTTTATTAAAACATGTATTAATGAATTTATTTACTAACAGGAGAAGCAAAATTTGCCATAGTAAAATAGGCCATTATTCACAGCTTAATCACAATCCGCCATGGTAAAATAGGCCATTATTCACAGCTCCGTCACTTTTTTAATATGATGTTATATGGTTGAAGTGTAATATGACTTGTGGTGACAGAATTTAGGTAGGATAAACTTATTGTGGTGCTAAGTGACATTAGCATTATAAGTAAAATTAGTAAGCTATTTTGATTATTCTCACAATTTTCAGAAATCTGCCTTTAGATCCCAAAAATAACAGCTAAAGTATGAAGACTTGTCATCTGCAGTGTCTTCATCCGGCAGCAGAATCAGTCTCCTGCATCTGTAGCATTATCTTCTTTAGACCCACAAGTATCTACAGTACCACAGCCACAGATGGAGAATGGTGGTGTCAGACTGAGTCAGCAAATGAATGTGCCAAAGCAGCAGCCCTTTCTTGCCTCAGCTTATTTTCCATGTAACTCCCAAGATTCTCATTTGTGTGTTATGACTGGACAGAACAGACTTGACATTGAAGTAGATCTGCTGTTTGTGTGTTATGACTGGACAGAACAGACTTGACAATGAAATAGACCAGCTATCTGTCTGAGGTTATATGAATTAAAAACGTGAGAAATATTCATGCTCTCTGTGTGAATCATCTTTGTGCCATGAAAAGATATATGCATACAAAAGTTTACATTATTTGCAGTTTGTCATTATGAGGTATTGGATGATGAGATGCAATTCCACGAGGTGTATCTCCCTTACAAAAGAATGCTAGAGCATTGGTGTTGATCTCACATAGTGTGGAAAAGTCACTGGAAGGTGATGTGACAGAAAAGAGCTCTGGAGGTCTAGGGAACTCCTGGATAAATGAACAAACCACACTAAAATTCTGCCTTTCCTAGGAGAACCATACTTGCTCAAGAACCCCCAGTTGTACTGACTAGTCTTAACAAAGTCCAGCAGTACAATGCTAAGAATGATGAAATGGGCTTTCCTAGACAGGCAATAGGAATCCGGGATGTTACCATGGGACAAAGTGATCAAATTGTCCACGTGAGGTCACCCAGCCTCATGATATTCCTATATATTCAATAAGTATTAACTAATTACTAATTAAACACATATTGAACTTGGTATGACATCACAAGAGAGTGAATGCAAAGTAAGATCAAATTTTCAAAGTTTAATGAAACTAATAAATCCGAAAGGTGGAGGCAAGATGACAACAAGCTTCACAACAAAAATATATCAACATTCACTGAGGAATGTACATCATCAAAGACATGCATGTATTTATATCTCGTAGGTAATGTGATAAAACATATATGTGTCCTAAGTTGATGGATTTCTCTTCCTCAAAGTCTATTGTCCAGATATTTTGTCTGTGATGTCGAGATCTTTTGATATTTGATGTCCAGATATGGTAGAATGTCAGTTTTATTTTCCACCTTGATCTAGGGTATCTAAGAATATTTCTCTAAGGATTCAGTTCAAAAGCCTGAATTTTCTTCTTCCTTGATTGTCAAAAAATCCATGATCAAAGGTGGTAAACTATAAAGAACCGCCCAGAAGTTATGGCAAGCCGCTGAGAACACCTTTGCCAAAATAGTAGTAATTATATCTCATATGTCTTTAAATAAAGGACAGGAACGTACGGCCAGCGGGATATATAAGGCCCGCAAAATTATTTGATATGGTCCTGACAAGGCAGCGATAGAGGAACTCAAAATTAAATCAATCTAGCAGCTTTACACACAAGCATCAATCAATCTAGCAGCTAGATCACCAATACCAGCTGATGCCGCACGCCTCACCAGAGAGAAACGGCTCCAGCCATTACATTAGGAGTGAGTTAATTAAATGTCTGACCAAATATAGCAGGTTATTTTTAAGTTTGTATGGCCAGTAATGATGTTATACATATCCATATGGCCCTTGGCACATAAAAGGTTCCTCAACCCCGATTTAAATGCACATTTTTCTTTTGTCAAGTCTGTTCTCATCATCTCATCTCACTCATTGCGGCTCATCTCATCACATCATCTAATCTCCACTCATCATGACTCATCTAATTTCATCATGTCTCATCGCATTGCATCATTTCATCTCATCTCATCATGCCTCATCACATCATCTCATCTCATTGTGTCTCATCTAATCACATCTCATTTCACTCATTGTCTCATCTAATCACATCATCTCATCACATCATCTCATCTCATCATATCACCTCATCATATTTCTTCATATATCATATCTCATCATATCATCTCACTCATCGCATCTTCATCTCATCACATCATCTAATCTTCACTAATCGCGACTCATCATCTCATCTAATCTCATTGCATCAGTTCATCTCATCTCACTTATCACATTTCATCATCTCATCTCACTCATCGTGCCATCTCATCATGACTCATCATCTCATCGCATCATCTCATCACATATCTCATCTCACTCATCATGTTTCATCACATCAGCCCATCTCATCATCCCATCTCATATCATCTCACTCATAGCGACTCCTCATTTCATCATTTCATCTCATCTCATCATTTCATCTCATCTCGCCGTGACTCATCTCTTCACATCATTTCATCTCATATCTCATTTCACTCATTGCGACTCATCATCTAATCTCATCATATAATCTCCACTTATCATTACTCATCATCTCATCTCATCACCTCATTTCATCACATCATCTAATCTCACTCATCACATCTCATCTCAGCAAATCTTATCATATCTCATCTCATCATATCTCATCTCAACATATCTCATCATCTCTTCTCATCTCAACATCTCATACCATCATGTTCCCCTTGTCGCTTGTGGTGTTGAGGTGAAGCATAAACAGCTGGAGAGTGCCCGCTTATGGACTTCATATATCAAGATTCTTAAGGACTCTTGTTATTTCCTCTGTCCATCATTTACATGGTTTGCCTCTTCTTCTGTTTTCATTTGGTCTGTACATCATTGCTTGTTGTGGTATACTGTTAGTTGGTAGCCTAGTTAATGGCCGAACCATTTCACTTGCTATTTTCTAATGAATTCTAGCGCTACTATTACCCCTCACTGTAGTCCTGATATCGCCATTTCTGATTTTCTCTGTTCTTGATACACTGAGTATTCTTCTCAGGAAATATATTTCCGATGTTGTAATATTTCTCTTCTCTTTTTCTATCATTGTCCAGGTTTGGCATTGATAGCATAGAGTTGGTAGGATTGGTGCCATTTATCCAATAAGTTGGTTTGCCTTATTATATCTATTCTTGATCTCGTCTTCTGATTTGTCATTAGATGATATTATACTTCCTAAGTACTTGAAGCTCTTTACTTGTTTCAGGGAGTGTTCTTTTAAATGCATCTTTGTTGTTATTTCTTCTTTGGTTGTGAACAATACTTCTGTTTAATTGTTCTCTTTCTGTCTAAACAAACCTGGCTACAGAGAGGCATGTTAGCGGGCTCGTTGTCGTAACGGTTAGTACATTGTGCTGACAACGGCTTGAGCGCAGTCTGACGACAGTTCTATTCCTGCACTCGCCGCTTTCTACGGAAGGAAAAACCTGACCACATATTGCTCAGTGGACTCCGATCCACAATGTGTGAGAGTCCCAGAACTTCACAAAACCCCCAACATGTTCCTGCTATGTTGAGGGGTCCACGTTAACACATTGGTTAGCCTGCTGGCCCGGTGTCGTGTGTTCAGATCACCAATCAGGCCTGGTCTCCCAGATAGACCAAACCTCACAGGACACGGGGAAGTTTTCTGAGAAGTAAAGATCATATTACCCGGTTAGTGCTGACAGCTTTAAAATTGAGGCAATCACCAGGTATGAGATGCCCCTCAAGATGAATCTTGCACTTGTTTACTTTAAATAAGAATATTAAGAAGACAATGAATAGGTGAGGGGTATAATGGAGTTGTGCTAACAGAAATGCGTCCAAGAAGTGTATGTTATTCGTATTCACTTTCTAAGGATGTGACTCACTCCATCATCAGCATTTCTAATCCACTTTTGTCCACCTTTTTCCATCTCTCTCACGTGTGTTTGGCTCTCTCCATTTCTGTTCATCTCTCTCCACTTTTGTCCACCTCTCTTCATTTGTGTCCGCCTCTCTCCATTTGTGTCCACCTCTCTCCATTTGTGTCCACCTCTCTCCATTTGTGTCCACCTCTCTCCACTTTTATCCGCCTCTCTCCATTTGTGTCCACCTCTCTCCATTTGTGTCCACCTCTCTCCACTTTTATCCGCCTCTCTCTATTTGTGTCCACCTCTCTCCATTTGTGTCCACTTTTGTCCACCTTTTTCCATCTCTCTCACGTGTGTTCGGCTCTCTCCATTTCTGTTCATCTCTCTCCACTTTTGTCCACCTCTCTTCATTTGTGTCCACCTCTCTCCACTTGTGTTCACCTCTCTCCATTTGTGTCCACCTCTCTCCATTTGTGTCCACCTCTCTCCACTTTTATCCGCCTCTCTCCATTTGTGTCCACCTCTCTCCATTTGTGTCCACCTCTCTCCACTTTTATCCGCCTCTCTCTATTTGTGTCCACCTCTCTCCATTTGTGTCCACCTCTCACCACTTTTATCCGCCTCTCTCCATTTGTGTCCACCTCTCTCCATTTGTGTCCGCCTCTCTCCATTTGTGTCAGCCTCTCTCCATTTGTGTCTGCCTCTCTCCATTTGTGTCCACCTCTCTCCATTTGTGTCTGCCTCTCTCCATTTGTGTCCACCTCTCTCCATTTGTATCCACCTCTCTCCATTTGTATCCACCTCTCTCCATTTGTATCCACCTCTCTCCACTTTTATCCGCCTCTCTCCATTTGTGTCCACCTCTCTCCATTTGTGTATACCTCTCTCCACTTTTATCTGCCTCTCCGGCCTCTCTCCATTTGTTTCCACATCTCTCCACTTGTGTCCACCTCTCTCCATTTGTGTCCACCTCTCTCTATTTGTGTCCACCTCTCTCCATTTGTGTCCACCTCTCTTCATTTGTGTCTGCGTCTCTCCATTTGTGTCCACCTCTCTCCATTTGTGTCCACCTCTCTCCACTTTTATCCACCTCTCTCCATTTGTGCCGGCCTCTCTCCATTTGTGTCCGCATCTCTCCACTTGTGTCCACCTCTCTCCATTTGTGTCTGCCTCTCTCCATTTGTGTCTGCCTCTCTCCATTTGTGTCCACCTCTCTTCATTTGTATCCACCTCTCTTCATTTGTATCCACCTCTCTCCATTTGTGTCTGCCTCTCTCCATTTGTGTCTGCATCTCTCCATTTGTGTCTGCATCTCTCTATTTGTGTCCACCTCTCTCTATTTGTGTCCACCTCTCTCCATTTGTGTCCACCTCTCTTCATTTGTATCCACCTTTCTCCATTTGTGTCCACCTCTCTCCATTTGTGTCTGCCTCTCTCCATTTGTGTCTGCATCTCTCCATTTGTGTCTGCATCTCTCCATTTGTGTCCACCTCTCTCTATTTGTGTCCACCTCTCTCTATTTGTGTCCACCTCTCTCCATTTGTGTCCACCTCTCTCCATTTGTGTCTGCCTGTCTCCATTTGTGTCTGCCTCTCTCCATTTGTGTCCACCTCTCTTCATTTGTATCCACCTCTCTCCATTTGTGTCCTCCTCTCTCCATTTGTGTCTGCCTCTCTCCATTTGTGTCTGCCTCTCTTTATTTGTATCCACCGCTCTCCATTTGTATCCACCGCTCTCCATTTGTATCCACCTCTCTCCATTTGTGACCACCGCTCACCATTTGTATCCACCGCTCACCATTTGTATCCATCTCTCTCCATTTGTGTCTGCCTTTCTCCATTTGTGTCCACCTCTCTCCACTTTTATCCGCCTCTCTCTATTTGTGTCCACCTCTCTCCATTTGTGTCCACCTCTCACCACTTTTATCCACCTCTCTCCATTTGTGTCCGCCTCTCTCCATTTGTGTCCGCCTCTCTCCATTTGTGTCTGCCTCTCTCCATTTGTGTCCACCTCTCTCCATTTGTATCCACCTCTTTCCATTTGTATCCACCTCTCTCCATTTGTGTCCACCTCTCTCCATTTGTGTCCACCTCTCTCCACTTTTATCCGCCTCTCTCCATTTGTGTCCACCTCTCTCCACTTTTATCCACCTCTCTCCATTTGTGCCGGCCTCTCTTCATTTGTGTCCGCATCTCTCCACTTGTGTCCACCTCTCTCCATTTGTGTCCACCTCTCTCCATTTGTGTCCACCTCTCTTTATTTGTGTCTGCGTCTCTCCATTTGTGTCCACCTCTCTCCATTTGTGTCTGCATCTCTCCATTTGTGTCCACCTCTCTCCATTTGTGTCCACCTCTCTCCACTTTTATCCGCATCTCTCCATTTGTGTCCACCTCTCTCCATTTGTGTCTACCTCTCTCCACTTTTATCCGCCTCTCTCCATTTGTGCCGGCCTCTCACCATTTGTGTCCGCATCTCTCCACTTGTGTCCACACTCTCTCCATTTGTGTCCACCTCTCTCCATTTGTGTCCACCTCTCTTCATTTGTGTCTGCGTCTCTCCATTTGTGTCCACCTCTCTCCATTTGTGTCTGCGTCTCTCCATTTGTGTCCCCCTCTCTCCATTTGTGTCCACCTCTCTCCATTTGTGTCTGCCTCTCTCCATTTGTGTCCACCTCTCTTCATTTGTATCCACCTCTCTCCATTTGTGTCCACCTCTCTCCATTTGTGTCTGCGTCTCTCCATTTGTGTCTGCCTCTCTCCATTTGTGTCTGCATCTCTCCATTTGTGTCTGCATCTCTCCATTTGTGTCCACCTCTCTCTATTTGTGTCCACCTCTCTCCATTTGTGTCCACCTCTCTCCATTTGTGTCCACCTCTCTCCATTTGTGTCCGCCTCTCTCCATTTGTGTCTGCCTCTCTCCATTTGTGTCTGCCTCTCTCCATTTGTGTCCACCTCTCTCCATTTGTATCCACCTCTCTCCATTTGTGTCCACCTCTCTCCATTTGTGTCTGCCTCTCTCCATTTGTGTCTGCATCTCTCCATTTGTGTCCACCTCTCTCTATTTGTGTCCACCTCTCTCTATTTGTGTCCACCTCTCTCCATTTGTGTCCACCTCTCTTCATTTGTATCCACCTCTCTCCATTTGTGTCCACCTCTCTCCATTTGTGTCTGCCTCTCTCCATTTGTGTCTGCATCTCTCCATTTGTGTCTGCATCTCTCCATTTGTGTCCACCTCTCTCTATTTGTGTCCACCTCTCTCTATTTGTGTCCACCTCTCTCCATTTGTGTCCACCTCTCTCCATTTGTGTCTGCCTGTCTCCATTTGTGTCTGCCTCTCTCCATTTGTGTCCACCTCTCTTCATTTGTATCCACCTCTCTCCATTTGTGTCCACCTCTCTCCATTTGTGTCTGCCTCTCTCCATTTGTGTCTGCCTCTCTTTATTTGTATCCACCGCTCTCCATTTGTATCCACCGCTCTCCATTTGTATCCACCTCTCTCCATTTGTATCCACCGCTCACCATTTGTATCCATCTCTCTCCATATGTGTCTGCCTTTCTCCATTTGTGTCCACCTCTCTCCACTTTTATCCGCCTCTCTCTATTTGTGTCCACCTCTCACCACTTTTATCCGCCTCTCTCCATTTGTGTCAGCCTCTTTCCATTTGTGTCCACCTCTCTCCATTTGTGTCCGCCTCTCTCCATTTGTGTCCACCTCTCTCCATTTGTATCCACCTCTTTCCATTTGTATCCACCTCTCTCCATTTGTGTCCACCTCTCTCCATTTGTGTCCACCTCTCTCCACTTTTATCCACCTCTCTCCATTTGTGCCGGCCTCTCTCCATTTGTGTCCGCATCTCTCCACTTGTGTCCACCTCTCTCCATTTGTGTCCACCTCTCTCCATTTGTGTCCACCTCTCTTTATTTGTGTCCACCTCTCTTTATTTGTGTCTGCGTCTCTCCATTTGTGTCCACCTCTCTCCATTTGTGTCCACCTCTCTCCACTTTTATCCGCATCTCTCCATTTGTGTCCACCTCTCTCCATTTGTGTCTACCTCTCTCCAATTTTATCCGCCTCTCTCCATTTGTGCCGGCCTCTCTCCATTTGTGTCCGCATCTCTCCACTTGTGTCCACCTCTCTCCATTTGTGTCCACCTCTCTCCATTTGTGTCCACCTCTCTTCATTTGTATCCACCTCTCTCCATTTGTGTCCACCTCTCTCCATTTGTGTCTGCGTCTCTCCATTTGTGTCTTCCTCTCTCCATTTGTGTCTGCATCTCTCCATTTGTGTCTGCATCTCTCCATTTGTGTCTGCATCTCTCCATTTGTGTCCACCTCTCTCTATTTGTGTCCACCTCTCTCCATTTGTGTCCACCTCTCTCCATTTGTGTCCACCTCTCTTTATTTGTGTCTGCGTCTCTCCATTTGTGTCCACCTCTCTCCATTTGTGTCTGCGTCTCTCCATTTTTGTCCACCTCTCTCCATTTGTGTCCACCTCTCTCCACTTTTATCAGCCTCTCTCCATTTGTGTCCACCTTTCTCCATTTGTGTCTACCTCTCTCCACTTTTATCCGCCTCTCTCCATTTGTGCCGGCCTCTCTCCATTTGTGTCCGCATCTCTCCACTTGTGTCCACCTCTCTCCATTTGTGTCCACCTCTCTCCATTTGTGTCTGCCTCTCTCCATTTGTGTCTGCATCTCTCCATTTGTGTCCACCTCTCTCCATTTGTGTCTGCGTCTCTCCATTTGTGTCCACCTCTCTCCATTTGTGTCAACCTCTCTCCATTTGTGTCTGCCTCTCTCCATTTGTGTCCACCTCTCTCCTCCATTTGTGTCCACCTCTCTCCATTTGTGTCTGCCTCTCTCCATTTGTGTCTGCGTCTCTCCATTTGTGTCTGCGTCTCTCCATTTGTGTCTGCCTCTCTCCATTTGTGTCTGCATCTCTCCATTTGTGTCTGCATCTCTCCATTTGTGTCCACCTCTCTCTATTTGTGTCCACCTCTCTCTATTTGTATCCACCTCTCTCCATTTGTGTCTGCCTGTCTCCATTTGTGTCTGCCTGTCTCCATTTGTGTCTGCCTCTCTCCATTTGTGTCCACCTCTCTTCATTTGTATCCACCTCTCTCCATGTGTGTCCACCTCTCTCCATTTGTGTCTGCCTCTCTTTATTTGTGTCTGCCTCTCTCCATTTGTATCCACCACTCTCCATTTGTATCCACCTCTCTCAATTTGTGTCCACCGCTCTCCATTTGTGTCCGCCTCTCTCCATTTGTGTCCGCCTCTCTCCATTTGTGCCCACCTCTCTCCATTTGTGTCCACCTCTCTCCATTTGTGTCCACCTCTCTCCATTTGTGTCTGCCTCTCTCCATTTGTGTCCACCTCTCTCCACTTTTATCCACCTCTCTCCATTTGTGTCCACCTCTCTCCATTTTTATCTGCCTCTCTCCATTTGTGTCCACCTCTCTCCATTTGTGTCTGCCTCTCTCCATTTGTGTCCACCTCTCTCCATTTGTATCCCCCTCTCTCCATTTGTATCCCCCTCTCTCCACTTTTATCCGCCTCTCTCCATTTGTGTCCACCTCTCTCCACTTTTATCCGCGTCTCTCCATTTGTGTCCACCTCTCTCCATTTGTGCCCACCTCTCTCCACTCTTATCTGCCTCTCTCCATTTGTGTCCACCTCTCACCACTTTTATCCGCCTCTCTCCATTTGTGTCCACCTCTCTCCATTTGTGTCCACCTCTCTCCACTTTTATCTGCCTCTCTCCATTTGTGTCCACCTCTCTCCACTTTTATCCGCCCCTCTCCATTTGTGTCCATCTGTCTCCATTTGTGTCCACCTCTATCCATTTGTGTCCGCCTCTCTCCATTTGTATCCACCTCTCTCTCTTTGTGTCCACCTCTCCATTTGTGTCCACCTCTCTCCATTTGTGTCTGACTCTCTCCATTTGTGTCTGCCTCTCTCCATTTGTGTCCACCTCTCTCCATTTGTGTCTGCCTCTCTCCATTTGTGTCTGCCTCTCTCCATTTGTGTCCACCTCTCTCCATTTGTGTCCACCTCTCTTCATTTGTGTCTGCCTCTCTCCATTTGTGTCCACCTCTCTCCATTTGTGTCCACCTCTATCCATTTGTGTCCACCTCTCTCCATTTGTGTCCGCCTATCTCCATTTGTGTCCGCCTCTCTCCATTTGTGTCCACCTCTCTCTCCATTTGTGTCCGCCTCTCTCAATTTGTTTCCACCTCTCTCTCCATTTGTGTCCACCTCTCTCAATTTGTGTCCGCCTCTCTCCATTTGTGTCCACCTCTCTCCACTTTTGTCCACCTCTCTCTACGTTTGTCCACCTCTCTCCATTTGTGCCTGCCTCTCTCCACTATTGTCAGTCTCTCTCTCATTTGTGCCTGCCTCTCTTCAGGTGTGTCCGCCTCTCTCCACTTGTGTTTGCTTCTCTCCACTTGGGTTTTTCCACTCTCCACTTTTGTCGGCCTCTCTCCACATTTGTCTGCCCTTCTCTCTTATGCCTGCCTATAGCTATTAGAATCTATAACCTCTCGTACAATCAAGCCCACGCTGGTCCCCTCGACATGGGGACTCTACGCTGTCCACCCAAGTAGGAGATGGAGCAAACGTGGGGATGTCCCGGGTGCAACTGTGATGATTCTTGATTTCAAATTATGGGGGGGGGGGAGGAGGGGGGAGGGGTCGGGACAGGTTTCAGCGCCTGAACTTGTCGTCTGCCAAGTGAGGGAAAGATTGATCGCCTGTTCAGGCTTACAAAACGTTAATGGTGTTATCAAACCACTGACCCATAACATTACACTTATTTTGTATTAATTTGATATTGTTTTTCATTCGCTCTTATAACAGTACAGATGACACGATAAGGCTGTGTACAGTGGATGGCTCGTGTCGATATAGTTGACAAAGTCTCGACTACAATATAAATATGCGTTTATTGATTGAAATAATACATCTTCAAACTGGTGATGTTATTTACAGACATGTTTGTTGTTGTTCTCCTAGCCGAATCCCAAGTGACGCGTGAGCCACCCCTGGATACCTAAACCCCTTCGTGCTCACGCGTTCACTAACTTTATTTCCCCATTAGTTAATGAATGCGCAGCATTCATTAACTCTCTGACTACTTTCTAGCTAACCTAAATCCCATAACAGAGATACTGTTATAATACCTCCCTTTTTCAACAAGACTTTTTCTCTGGAAAAGTCTCAACTCCAACCCTTAAACACTTAACTCAATACTGAAATATTTCTTCTTCTATACCAAATCTGCCCAACAATCCCTCAACATATATTTCATAATTCTATTTGTGACTCTCCCTCATAGCAAACCACTATGAACTTCTTCTTCGTTTCTGACCCTTCATAACATATATTATTTACATATATCCTATCACCAAAATAACTCTTGTATAGGTATCTATTATACCTCAATAACATTTAACACATATATACAACCATCATAACACATATGGGTACCTTTTTGAAATACTTCTTCTTCTTCTCTTCATAAGCAATCCGCTTAAACCCTCTTATGACGATCTCAAAATTGCAAAACGCCGTATTCTTTTGATACTAACTCCCTATTGTCATCACCAACATTACTAATCCTCCACTTTCAATCAACCTGAGAACACTCGCACATGATAGGAAGACAAGGAATCGGTGCGCACCGGAGATTCAAAGAAGTAGAACTCTTTCTCATAAAAAAAAACCACACTCACCTAAATCACACACCTTTACCCCCCTATGTCATCTGAGACTTTATGTAATAAAGTCTAAAACAATTATATCTTCTACAGTACCACTTATTATGGTAACAGTTTATGCTGCTATCTACAGCATCAAGCACCAACCATCAAAAATTTTATTCACTCCACAAATCAAAAAAGGTCCATCATCCCTCAAGACTCACATCACCTCACATAACTAATCTTCTCCTACACCTCACTCAGAATTCCCTCTTAATTTTGCCGAAAACTTCAGCGACCCACTAATGTCTACTCATCCCGACAACTCTCCACAACTCTTCATTAAGTTATTTGCTAACCTTCTTCATTTAAAATACACAATTACCGTGTCCAACTTCTTCTTCTATCTGCAATCTGCAGAATATTCTACCAATCTATTCAACACTTCTCCATTTTCTTAATAACTCCAATTTTTTTTCTATTAGTGCAATCTCTACATCAATGTCGTCATCTTCCCGAGGAGAAATATCTTCTTTCATAGCACCATCCTCATCAGTTTCTGACTCTTCATCCATCTCTTGTTCCGCGTCTGTATACCCATTACTAGCAACTGCTAATCTTTTCCTTTCTAAATCCAATCTAATCTTTCTACCTTGATGTCCTGGTCACGGCACCAAAACAGCCTGTATAACAGTACAGATGACACGATAAGGCTGTGTACAGTGGATGGATGGCTCGTGTCGATATAGTGGACAAAGTCTCGACTACAATATAAATATGCGTTTATTGATTGAACTAATACATCTTCAAACTGGTGATGTTATTTACAGACATGTTTGTTGTTCTCCTAGCCGAATCCCAAGTGACGCGTGAGCCACCCCTGGACACCTAAACCCCTTCGTGCTCACGCGTTCACTAACTTTATTTCCCCATTAGTTAATGAATGCGCGGCATTCATTAACTCTCTGACTACTTTCTAGCTAACCTAAATCCCATAACAGAGATACTGTTATACTCTCTCTCTCTCTCTCTCTCTCTCTCTCTCTCTCTCTCTCTCTCTCTCTCTCTCTCTCTCTTATTCTAGGGATACACTGTTTATCAATTCTTGGGCTGTCTGTGCAACTAATCAACCACCTAGGCAGCCAAACAACCAACCAATCAAAATATCAACCAACCAGCTAATCAACTAACCAACCAGCCAACGCCCCTCCCCCCGTCTCCCGCAAAAACCCCAACCAACCAGCCTAACCAACCAATCAATCAGCCAACCAACCAAACAATCAGCCAATCAAAACAACCAACCAATTGGTCAACCAACCAATCAGCCAACAAATCAATCAAGCAACTAATCAACCAACCAACCATACATCAGTGTTTGTAACCTTCAGGCGCGGAGTGGTAGTGGAGACACGTCTAACAAAATATCGCAACGTTTTCTTTTCCCAAAGAACTACGGATTTCTACAGAGAAAAAGATAGTTGATTTATGAATGGCTATGATCGACTACGCCAGCTGGCATGGTATTTGAAGCGCAAGAAGTTTAAAACAGAAAAGAAAAAGACATTATGCTAACATAAGTAATTGCAGAGGGGTTTTTGAGCCTGAGGAATAAAGGCCGCCTGGCTAGTGCAGTCGCCGCGAACTGTGCAGGTTAGGATTTTCTTTTTTTCCCCGACAGAAAAAAATCTGTACAAGTAAATTGCAAGAAATCAGAAACTCTGGGAGTTTTCTATTTAAAAAACAAACAAACAGAAATGTCACAATGCTAACAAGAAACGAGTAAATGGATAGATAATAATAAACAAGTAAATTGCTTCAGCGATCTTGACACAGTCTGCTATTCAATGGAAGATGCTTTATGCGGGATGAAACAAGAATAGCGATGGCAAAAGCAGCTTTCTACAAGACAATGAACACATTTACCAACACAAAGCTGCCAAGGACAGTTATATTAGACAGCGTTACAGTGCTAAACTGAGCTAATACTCTTGTATATTCTGTTGTTTGTTGCTTGGGTGTAGTGAACGCAGTTTGACAAGCCCGACACACCTGGTTCGCTGTCAGCTGCATGCGTTTTAGGAACAGATCGATTTGCTTTAATTTTCACAATTGTATGAGCGCCGGCATTTCAGAAACATTGTCTACGTACACATTCCAGTAATTGTGTACACAAACATTGTTTACAAACACATTCCAGTAATTGTGTACATAAACATTCTATTCGCTTTGTACATTAAGTGATTCAGTACCGAAGAATAATATAGCGTCACATGTCACCATAAGAAGAACTTGGAAGCAACAGAGATGTGGTTCCTGAGACGAATGTTGCGAATTCCTTGGACTGACAGAGTAACTAACGACAATTGCCTGAGACAGGCTAATGACACTAGAACACTATATACAACAATAAGACAGAGACAAACAGCTTTCTTCGATCATGTGATGAGAAGAGAGGCATTGGAGAACATCGTGACAACTGGAAAGATCGAGGGGAAGAGAAGTACAGACCAAGAGAAATGATGCTGGACGGACTGAGACGGTGGCATGGAGGAATATCATCAGCAGAGTTGATTTAGAACACCAAAGACCGAGATCTATGGAGAGCCACGGACGCCTACGCCAGCTGGCATGGCACTTGATGATGATGATGACATGTCAGCTCCCATTTATACAGAAGGACAATATATCGCCGTACTAAGATCATCGTGTTTCTGTTTTGTTTCGCGGTATCTTTCGAAATAGTAACATCAGCAATAGCAGCATCATAATATCAGCCTATTAAGAGAGATGTGAGACAGGGATGTATAATGTCTCCAGATCTTTTTTCCCTATACAGTGAAAATATTTTCTGAAATTTAGAAGATATAAATGGAATCAGCATTGAAGGACGAAACATCAATAACATTAGATATGCAGATGATACAGTATTAATTGCAGACAATGCGCAGGACCTGCAAAAATTAGTAGATGCGGTTGTTGTACACAGTGAGCAACTGGGGTTAGAAGTAAATTGTAAAACGACACAGGTTATGATCATCACTAGGAAGAACGAAGTACCACAATGTAATATACAAGTAAATGGGATTATTCTTTAACAAGTGAATCGGTACAATTATCTCGGAACAGTCATAACATCTGACGGGAGATGCCTTGAAGAGATTAGAACAAGAATCGCCATGGCGAAAGTAGCCTTTAGCAAGATGAAAAACATTCTGACCAATAAAATGATGTCAATTGAAACGAGAATAACAGTGTTGAGGGGATACACAGAGCCTGTTCTTTTGTATGGATGTGAAATTTGGACAATGAGCAGTCAAGCTGAAAAGCATCTGATGGCTGCAGAAATGTGGTTTCTGAGGAAAATGCAAAGAATACCATGGACAGACAGAAAAACAAATGACCAAGTACTACAGGAGACAAATGAAAATCATTAAACTGATTAGAGAAATTAGACGTAGACAGTCAAAATTTTTGGACATGTTATGAGAAGAAATGGATTGGAGAACTTAGCGACAACTGGCAAGATCGAAGGGAACAGACCAAGACGAAGACCGAGAGGAAAATACCTGGATGGCTTGGCCACATGGCATGGGCGAGACAGGAACACTGAGCTGATCCACGACTCTGGTGATCAAGTGAAATGACGGGTCATGACCGCCCATGCTTTCCGGCATGGCACATGATTGATTGATCTTTCGAAATGCCAATGCTCAGTGCGCAGAAGTTTACTTTATAATACTTGTTCATTTGATTGGGTACCATGTTTGGTTAAAAATTACTTTGTTGTTTACCACTGAATCAGTTAACTTTCGAGCAATATTTTCATCCCTAAAAATTTCAGTAATTTTGTACATAAATATTTAAATAGTTTAGTACATAAGCATTTAAGCAATTTTGTATATAACATTTAAAAAAAAAAAAAATATATAAAAATATTTCAGCAACATCAGCTCCCATTTGCACAGAAGGACGATATATCGCCGTACTAAGATCATCATGTTATCTGTCTGCAAGGTGTGGAATGCGCCTGGCCCTGCAGCCAGCAGGGTTAGGATCGGATAGCCTCTCCCAGGAGGGGTGAAGAGCGAAAATTAGTAGTCTGTCGATGACCCGCAGACTACACAAGTCAACCCCCACCTCCATGTGGTGCAGACCGGGAAACCATAACCTCGAGGACATGGGCTAACGGGGCTATGGCTCGCCATAAGGGATGGACTCCCTGTGGTCAGATTAGTGTCCTAAACTTGCGACTGGCCTAGCAAGCCGGCAGGGGATCTTCATACTGCTCGTAGAAAAACTAAGAAGTCTAAACGGACTGGCAAACCAACTCATTGGACAAATGGCACCAATACTAAAGAACAAACATGTATCAATAACTACTAAGAAAGCACTTTACAACACAATCTTCCTGCCAACTCTATGCTACCAATGCCAAACCTGGACAATGACAGAAAACGAGAAAAGAAAAATCACAACATCAGAAATGAGATTCCTGAGAAGAATACTCAACGTATCAAGAAGCGATAAGATCAGAAATGAAGAAATCAGGACTAAAGTGGGGGTTAAACCAGCACTAGATCTTATTAGAAAGCAGCAAGTCAAATGGTTTGGCCATGCAAGTAGGTTACCAGTCAACAGCATACCACAACAAGCAATGATGTACAGACCAGATGGAAACAGAGGAAGAGGCCGACCACGTAAACGTTGGACGGAGAGAATAGCAGAGTCCATGGGAATATCGATATATGAAGCCCATAATCGGGCACTCTCATGATGTCTATACGTCACCTTGACACCGCAAGGTACAAGAGGAACACGATGAGATGAGTTGTGCATAAATGCTGAAATATGTTTATACAATTTTTTGCTTTTATTTTAAATATTATATACAAAATTGCTGAAATGTTTATGTACACCTTCGCTGAAATATGTATCATACATTTTGTATATTAACATTTAAGCAATTTTTGTACGTAAACATTCTGTAAAATTTGTATGAAAACATTTGAGCAACTGTGTACAACCACGCAGACAAAACGTCATTTTATGTTTGATCAGAAGTTGTTGCTTTATCCATGCATGCATCGACTCTATATGACGTCTTCAGCTAGTGACTTGTAATGCAGTTTCGTCAAGCCTGTGGTTCAGTACATCCGACTTCGACAGCATGTTTTCGGGATTACTCTCTCTCACTCTCTCTAGCCTTTGACTGTCCCCAGTCTACCTACCAGGCAGCAGGTTTGTGTCTTTCTTTGTCTGGTTCCTAACCTTTGACTGTCCCCAGTCCATCTACAAGACAGCAGGTCTTGTATTTAGAATTGTTCATGTTAATTCTCGCTAGCCTTTGGCTGTCCCCAGTCCATTTACAAGACAGCAGGTTTTGTATTTAGAATTGTTCATGTTTATTCTCGCTAGCCTTTGACTGTCCCTAGTCTACCTACAAGACAGCAGGTTGAGTTATGTACCCTTCCTTGATCTGTCTGTCAGTTGTGGTGCGGTATTACAATGTAAATCTGTCAGTTGTGTTACGGCCTTGTTACTAGGTAAATCTGTCAGATCTTGTACGAGATTGTTAATATGTAAATCTGACAGTTGTGGTACAGCATTGTTTCTATGTAAATCGGTCAGGAGTGGTACGGAATTGTTACTATGTTTACATGTAAATTTGCCAGCTGTGATACGGCATTGTAAATCTAGCTCATGGGTTCTTGAACAATAAAAACACCCTTTTCAAGCACAGGGAGAGAATTTCTTTTGAAATAATTGAAATCGTGAAATAAGACACAGCTGGGGTTGACACATGCCGCTCCTTTAAATCGCAAGTATGGAAGCAGGAGCAGTGTTGGCTCCGGCGTTGTGTATGGGCGCCATTCTTCTTTGTCGAGAAACTCACAAGGCAACCTAACTCGACTAAAACGTTTGTAATTCAAAAATTACCGTTCAAATTCAAATAATTCTGGTGAAGTTACAAAGAAATTAAGCGATAGTCCTAAGTAATCAAATGTCTCATTTTGAAGTTGAAAGGAAATGTGGACGAGAATCTCGCAGACATTATGTCCTTCAGCCTACAATAGAAGAAACATGTTTGTCTCTAATTTACAGGTTTTAATAACAGAACAGGAAATAGTTACATTTCTGACATTACACGGACATTTTATTCTGCAAATTTGTTGAAAACGAAACTTAGTTTATCAGCGTAAACTGTGGATTCGTATCAATTTTTTTCCGCGTTAAAATGTGACTTAAGCCATCTTGTATTAATTAATTAGAGTCATTAGAAGTAGACAGTCAACATTTTTTTGGGCATGTTATCTTCTTCTGCGTTCATCCAGAGTTGTTTTTTCCGGATGTGATTGCGTTGTGCCTGTTTACAGCAGAGCTGCGTTCTTGCGCCGTTAGGCCGACATATCCGACTTCTGCGGGCATTTGTTGACCGGGTTAACCTTCCCGGGGGCATGTTATGAGAAGAAATGAATTGGAGCACTTGGTGGCAACTGGCAAGATCGAAGGGAAGAGACCAAGGAGGAGACCGAGAAGTAAATACCTGGATGGCTTGGCCATGTGGCATGGACGAGACAGAAACACGGAGCTGATCCACGACTCTGGTGATCGAGTGAGATGGCAAAACATGACCGCCCACGCTTACCGGCATGGCACATGATGGATGGATTAATTAATGATACCCAACATGTTGTTATTTCCGTTTCCCGTGTCAGATGATTCAAAAATTTAACAAACTGATTACCCGGAAAAAGATCCGGTCTGCAACAGAATGCAATATTGCAACTGTAAGAGACTTACGGCGGACTTTCTCTGAGGCGCTGGAATTAATTTCGTTTTTCAGCGGTTGGAGAGTTCTCACATGAAGAGGTCGATTACTGTTTGATTATAGTTGAGGTTTCTGTTGTACAAAGTGAAAGTTGGTATGACGCCACGTGATTAATTGTTTTTGTTGTTGTTGTTGTTGTTGCTGTTGGTGTTGTTGTTGTTGTGACGAGGGCGTGATTGAGGAATGAGGTGTCTGCACTCACACATCCTGCCCTCTGGGTGATAGTTGTAGACTCTGTGGCGAAGGAGTTGCCCAATTCGTAATCCCGCACACCGCGTTCGAAACACAGTTAGTTAGTTAGTCGCAGTTCCAACTTCACAGCAACGGGTCATCCCCATTATGCTCCGTTCCTGTGCCAGTGAATATCACACAAAATGTTCCCCATTGCCCAATGTAAAAAGTGGAAAAGACAGGAGTCTTGACAAACAACAGCCCGCACAGATACACTGTGCATAATTAAGCCTTGCGTTAATTTCCATACAATGGTATGGGTGACGGTCGTTCAGAAAACAAAGAAAAACTATGGAACGTTAACTTCTCCCCCGATGTGTCTCCACCTTGCCGTGGTGGGGGAGTTTGCGTGTCCATTAACCCCATATGCTTGCCGATGGATGAAAACTACATATCGGACAGCTTATGGGATAGGGGCCAGACTAAGAGAGACACAACCTGCTGCTCTGCAGGTAGACTGAGGATAGCAGTCAAAAGTTTAAATCAGGCGCACGAAGGCAGAAATCCTTGGTCCGGACACATACTCTAAGGCTTTCTGTCCAGGATTTAGGCTGAATGCCTCTAAGCCACAAACCCTCGGATGTGAGAGCCGGGCCGAGGCCCACCTACCGAAAAATAGAGGTGAGATACTGAGCACGCTACATGCTCAGTTCTGATACTTGTTCGAAGGCTCTCAGCTGAGGAATATGAGAGATTCCCGGATGAGAGAGCCTGGCCGTTTCTCGTTCACTGCTACACGGAGGTATGGTGCTGAGCCGGCAGCACATGTAGCCTACCTCGTGAGCGAGTACTAAAATGCAAAAGATGCCCCAGTCGAATGAAATGGTTACGGAAACTCATATAGAGTGTAGACAAAAGTGGAAAAAAAACGTCTCAATAACACGAAATGAAACGCACGGCTAGCGAATCCATTGCGTGGACCGAAATCAAAAGCAAAAGCTTACCGAGTGGATGTCGCCCGCAGTCTGACCGTCCCTGGTGTGTGCTTGAGCGACCAGTGGCACGCGAGATGCCCAACACATGGAAGTGAGGAACTAAAGCAGCCATGAGCAGGACGTGGCAACTCCTTGGGTGAGCCCAGTCTCAGAGCAATGTGTGCCGGCTCTGCAATTATGGAAGCCTCCTTAGATAGCGGGGGAATGCCCATGGTCTGCCCCTGCCTTCCCTTGAGAGTTGACCGTGATGTCATTGATCGTTCTATCTTCACCAGCTGAGATGTGGGCGACATCACAACAATAAGTCTAACGTGCCTCGAAAACCGAGGAAGGCTAACCTCATTTTAAAAATGCCCGCTGAAGTCGGAAGTGCTGTCCTACGGGTGGCAAACTAAAAATTGACACTACGCATTTACGTCCGAGTGAAATGTCTCGTCTGAATGTCTCTCCTGCAAGGAACAGCTCTGACTACCTAGTTTCCGGATGCCGCTCTTGTTCGGAACAGCTCTGACTAGGTAGTTTTCCGAATGTCCGCCGTGCCTGGAACAGCTTCTGACGGGCACAAGGGCAAGCACATGTCCGAAAACTCGCTGAGTGGATACCATCTGCAGACCTGTCTGGTTTGTGCAGGAACGGCCAAGGGCGAACGAAATGCCCAATATATTGAAGTGAGGAATTAAAGCAACCATGAGCAGGACGTGACGATACCCTCGGTGAGCCCAGCACCTGAGCGTTATGTATCGGATCTGCAATTATGGAAGCCACCCAGGATGGCGGAAAATGCTATGGACTGTCCCTGCCTTCATTTGAGGGATGACCGTGCAGTCTTCGACTGTTCCAACTTGATCAGCTGGGAGGTGGACGGTACCACAAAAGTGAGAGTCTCCCAGGAATGCTAACCTGGTCAAAAATGCACGCTAAAAGTCGGATGTGTTGGTCTAAGGGTTCGACCCAAGGGTGCCTAACGAGACACACCGCAATCACATCTGAAAAAACACTCCGGATGAACGCAAAGAAGAAGAAGAACGTAAACTTGATCAGGAATCACAAACAGCCCCCCCCCCCCCCTTTCTTCCCTCCAAAAAGTGCGGCAGTTGGCTGCTACGTCCTCTAAAGGATATGCATCTAACTAAAGTAGTAGTAGTAGTAGTAGTAGTAGTAGTAGTAGTAGTAGTAGTAGTAGCAGTAGTAGTAGTAGGCCTCTTTCAGTCCTGAAGGACTATAGAGTTGTGCCGCTTGGGAGGTGCCTGGCAGCACCGCTGGTGACTGTATAGTCCAATGTGAGAGTGACAATCCCTGTCACAGTTTCCGCATCTGTAAGTCGAGGCAAGTCCCGCAGTAAGTGACTGCGCTTTGAGACTGTGCCGCCTATCCTCAGTTTGTTGGATCTGATTGCGCTCAAAGAACACCAGTCCGTTTCGTACATCTCTTCTCCAGGAGCATCTGTCTGTTGCAACTCTCTCCCACGTGTCTGGATCTATTCCAATGGTTTTCATATCTTGTTTACAGACATCCCTATATCGCATTTGGGGTCTTCCTGTTGGCCTCTTTCCTGTGGCTAGTTCTCCGTAAAGGAGATCTTTGGGAATACGTACATCCTCCATTCGAGATACGTGGCCCAGCCACCGGAGGCATCTCTGCTTGGGGAGGGTGTGCACTATGGTAATATCTGCTCTTTCAACTGTATAACTATTATTATTATTATTATTATTATTATTATTATTATTATTAGTAGTAGTAGTAGTAGTAGTAGTAGTAGTAGTAGTAGTAGTAGTAGTGGCCGGCTTCCTGGCCTAGAGGTTACACGACTTTCTCCGTATTCTCGTATACTCTCGTAAGTAACGTGACGACGGCGAGAATCGGTAGCAGTTCCAACAGCGTCGGTAACTTACGGGGTATGTGACCCGGTCGCTCAGAAAGGAATGGCAAACTACTGAGCGTAATCTTGCCAAGAAATCAACAATCACTGAAAGAGCTGGTATTGACAGCGATGTCCTGTAACGGATATACAAAAAAAGTAGTAGTAGTAGTAGTAGTAGTAGTAGTAGTAGTAGTAGTAGCAGCAGCAGTAGCAGCAGCAGGAGCAGTCGTAGTAGTAGTAGTAGTAGTAGTAGTAGTAGTAGTAGTAGTAGTAGTAGTAGTAGTAGTAGTAGTAGTAGTAGTAGTAGTAGTAGTAGTAGTAGTAGTAGTAGTAGAAGAAGAGCAAGTGGAAGAAAAAGAAGAAGAAAAGGAAGCAGAAGACAATGAATTAGCTGTCGATTATATTGTGATTGTTGGAACCAAGTTTGCAATGAAACAACGGAATAAGCAACGTAAACAACTGTTGCTGTTGTTGGTCTTGCCCCTGTCACGGGAATACTGTGAGTTTAATGAATTCCCTGATAAACTTGAATAGTAAGATTAATGACAATGTAGGAGAAGGGTTAACAGTCGAGTACTTCATTCTGAGATGAGGACGAATTAAAGAGCAGTGACCGACTGGTATAAAAATAGGATATTGTGAGGAGTCATGACCCGCGATGTTAACGGACAGAACAACAGGGAGACTTCGAGAACGGGAAAATGAACGGAGAAGGCGATCAACGGGCTCAAACGCTTTGAAGTATTAGCGTAAGGGGAACCCAGGGAAACAGCGTAAGGACGGAACGAAACGAGCAACTAATCACTACGTGATTTCACTGGCTTTTGATGTGCAGGATACGTCAAGAGACGAGTGTTGAGGTATGAACATCAAACAATAACGGAGGATGGGCCACTCGATATAAATAGTAGAAATGGGGTTTTCTGTTTTAGTGTGTGTTACAAACTGGACAGAGATATCTATTAGTCCCAGGTGTGGAAAAGAAATTATAGTCCCGTATTGTTTAAGGCAATGGGATATTAGTGCCGATGTGCTTAATTAGTAATTTCGATTCCAGGATGATAATAGAAGATATAAGGTAAACTTATATTAGCGTAATATTAGCATAGGGAAATAGATGTTGGTGCATAGTGTTTACCATTGCTTTCTATTAGTGAATAGTTTAGACTTTGGTGAATTCATATGTCTTATGTCGGTGTTCCGTTCGGAAGCCTTTTCATTACGGCTGGAGAAGGGCACTTACATAAGTAGTATTAAGTGGCAGAAGCATATCACTTGATTTACTATACATCTCACAGGTTCCAATTCCCATCCTGACCTATCAGAGAAGATAAACCAATACGTCTTCTGTACAAGAAAAAGCTTTGTTGATAAACTCAAGGCATTTCATTTGGGCGGAGATCAAATACCTCAATAAACCAAGGAATAACATAGACAGGGTCAAATAGGGAGACGAAATAAAATATAGCCTTAAATGAACTCTGACAAAGAATAAAAGGACATCCAGATAACCAAAGTAACAATGGAAAAGGAAGATAATCGTGCTGAAAGCAAAGCCAAATAAAACTACATACGTTTACACTGTAGACTCATAGTGTAGAAACAATAGACAAGTCAGAACATTGAATTTGATATAAAAAAAAATGCTAGACTGTGGTGATGTGGTTTTTTGGGGGATTATTAACTTCGGAAGCAGACTCTGGCGAAGTCTAGACTTACTGGAATATTTTACTTTTCGGTGATCCAGTGGTGAATAGTTTTTTTTCGTTTCATTACTGATTACCTCCAAAACTTCCAAACCCCATCGGGGATCAAAAAT
>JACEFZ010016995.1:62500-69119 GCA_014155875.1 Cepaea nemoralis | reverse complement strand
TACCCACTTTTTCTAGCCCAAACACCCCCCCCCCCCCCCCCCCTCAAATTCTTCCGTGCACTCAGGCCTAACAAAATGTAATGTTCCTAAAAACTTCACATATCTACAGCAGTTTTAAGCTACGGAAGTTTGTTGTTGTTTTTGTTGTTGTTAGTGAATTGCTTGTTGCAGAACGTTGCCTCCAGAACAGCCATGCCTCTGTTGCTGCCATGTATACATTACCTATCACATTCTGAATCCATACACACTGTGGTCTTTCTCTTCTTCTCCTTCCTGTACGTCTCCCCCATAGTTATCTTTTCCAAACCAACTGGTCTTATGACATCATACGCGAATGAACACAGACTATGACAGTGAAGTTGGATATATGGGATATATGGGAACACGCACACAGAAACAAGCGAACCAAAGTCTTCATCAATGAATAACACAGTATGAATACTCAGCTGGACAACTGAAGTATCACAATCACACAAGTAGAATTATCACAATCACAGAAATCGAAGTATCACAATAAAATAATAGAAGTATCACACTAGGAGAAATAAAAGTATCACAATTACATAAATGGAAGTGTCACAATAATAGAAATAGAATATCACAGAAATAGAAGCATCACAGAATAATGATTCCAGTTTTTCTGTCATTGTGATATTTCAGTTTGTTTCATTGTGATATTTCAGTTTGTATCATTGTGATATTTCAGTTTCTGTCATTGCGATATTTCAGTTTGTGTCATTGTGACATGTCAGTTTCTGTCATTGTGATATTTCAGTTTGTGTCATTGTGATATTTCGGTTTCTGTCATTGTGAGTTTTCAGTTTGTGTCATTGTGATATTTCAGTTTGTGTAATTGTGATATTTCAGTTTGTGTCATTGTGATATTTCAGTTTGTTTCATTGTGAAATTTCAGTTTCTGTCATTGTGATATTTTAGATTGTCTTATTGTGATATTTCAGTTTGTGTCAGTGTGATATTTCAGTTTCTGTCATTCCGATATTTCAGTTTGTGTCATTGTGATATTTCAGTTTCTGTCATTGCGATATTTCAGTTTGTGTCAATGTGATATTTCAGTTTGTGGCATTGTGATATTTCACTGTGTATAATTGTGATATTTCAGTTTGTGTCATTGCGATATTTCAGTTTGTGTCATTGTGATATTTCCGTTTGTGACATTGTGATATTTCAGTTTGTGTCATTGCGATATTTCAGGTTCTGCCATTGTGATATTTCAGCTTCTGTTATTATATTTCAGTTTGTGTAATTGTGATATTTTAGTTTGTGTCATTGTGATATTTCAGTTTGTATCATTGTGATATTTCAATATGTGTCATTGTGATATTTCCGTTGTTTCATTGTGAAATTTCAGTTTGTGTCATTGTGATAATTCAGTTTCTGTCATTGTGATATTTCAGTTTGTATCATTGTGATATTTCAATATGTGTCATTGTGATATTTCCGTTGTTTCATTGTGAAATTTCAGTTTGTGTCATTGTGATAATTCAGTTTCTGTCATTGTGATATTTCAATTTCTGTCATTGCAATATTTCAGTTTGTGTCATTGTGATATTTCAGTTTGTGTCTTTGTGATATATCACTTTGTGTAATTGTGATATTTCAGTTTGTGTCATTGCGATATTTCAGTTTGTGTCATTGTGATATTTCAGTTTCTGTCCTTGTGATATTTCAGTTTGTGTCATTGTGATATTTCAATTTGTGTCATTGTGATATTTCAGTTTGTGTCATTGTGATATTTCAGTTTGTATCATTGTGATATTTCAGTTTCTGTCATTGCGATATTTTAGTTTGTGTCATTGTGACATGTCAGTTTCTGTCATTGTGATATTTCAGTTTGTGTCATTGTGATATTTCGGTTTTTGTCATTGTGAGTTTTCAGTTTGTGTCATTGTGATATTTCAGTTTGTGTCACTGTGATATTTCAGTTTGTGTCATTGTGTTATTTCAGTTTGTTTCATTGTGATACTTCAGTTTCTGTCATTGTGATAGTTTAGATTGTCTTATTGTGATATTTCAGTTTGTGTCATTGTGATATTTCAATTTGTGTCATTGTGATATTTCAGTTTGTGTCATTGTGATATTTCAGTTTGTATCATTGTGATATTTCAGTTTCTGTCATTGCGATATTTCAGTTTGTGTCATTGTGATATTTCGGTTTTTGTCATTGTGAGTTTTCAGTTTGTGTCATTGTGATATTTCAGTTTGTGTCATTGTGATATTTCAGTTTGTGTCATTGTGATATTTCAGTTTGTTTCATTGTGATATTTCAGTTTCTGTCATTGCAATATTTCAGTTTGTGTCATTGTGATATTTCAGTTTGTGGCATTGTGATATTTCACTGTGTGTAATTGTGATATTTCAGTTTCTGTCCTTGTGATATTTCAGTTTGTGTCATTGTGATATTTCAGTTTGTGTCATTGTGATATTTCAGTTTGTGTCATTGTGCTATTTCAGTTTGTGTCATTGTGATATTTTAGTTTCTGTCATTGGGATATTTAAGTTTGTGTCATTGTGATATTTCAGTTTCTCTCATTATGATATTTCAGTTTCTGTCATATGATACTTTAATTTTTCGACTTAATATCCTCGTTTCACCGATAAGGACTTTTATCGAAAAAAAAAAGTTAGCTCTCTCCTTGCATCTTACCATGTCAAGCTATATCCTGACAGTTTGAAAGGCCCGGCAAGAAGATTAATTTCATTGCACGGGGTTTCATCCTTAATAGCTCGGTCTCTTTTTTTGTAATGCGAACTGTCGCAAACGTCGCACAAAGCACAAATCGTAACCCCAGTGATGACCCCCAGGTGTCTACGAGAAAATTGCACTCGTGAACCGAACGAGGCAGCCCGGAATCAAACCCTCAACCTTCGATACGCGATGCAGGCGGCGTAACCACTCCGCCACGGAGGACTCCCTCCCTAACAGGAAGTACATCCAATATGTGGCGACCTTCACCTTTTAAGGCAGCACCACTCACGGGGTAGCCTACAGGCAGAATCCTCGCCTTTATCCACCCAGAAGGCCATTAGCGGGTGAACATCTCCACGACCTGTTGATTTACACAGCAAATAAACGTTCATGCAAGCGGTCAAGGAACTTAACGCCTTGCTGAAACACAATCTTTCACCAAGTTCCGGTAAGTGTCGGGAAACCCCCCAGTTTGACTGGTCAGTCTTTCCAGTCGTAATATAAACAATCGTAGGAACATTCCAAAACTGCAGAAACATTTTAATGGAATTCTTGAGTCGTTTAATGTGAATAGTCATCGAGAAACTACGCCAGTGGATTTGTTTTGCCCGTATATTGTTCTTTCCTGTTTCTTTTAGCAAAGAGTTCTACGGTCAACATTATTTTGATTTGTTTAGCAAGTGTTCAATGGAGGGAGTTTTCGCCGCTTCCAACTGAATGGTCAACAGTTGGAACTACAGACTTGTGTCCAGCATTGTACTATTTAATGCGCTGAAAAGGTCCCAGGTGTGCGCTTGGGTCAAGATTCTTTCATGTATGTATAGAACACTGAAGTCTCTCTATCGCAATGAACTAGCCATATGTTAATAAGAATCTGGGGTGAAATTCCTGTCATCATTATCAGGCACAGACAACTCCAAATGGATTCAAACATGGCATAACTCAAATTGAATACACCAGTGAGCGCAGGGTGTATTTATGTGTGAGAATTGGCCTGTCTCTTGAGCTGATGAAGATGGCATGTATGTAACCGAAACCATTTATATTACATCATCTAATTTAATACATGAGAGTTCATTGTGTATATAAATAAACGTACATGTATTGTTTGGCTCGCACAGAAGTAAAAAGAACGAAGCAGAGACTAAAGGGCGTATTGTGTATGTACAACCCACCAGTTACAGATATTTCGTAGTATATATATATATTTCGTCTTAAAGAACGTCTCCACATTCTGGACGCCGGGGTGGAGTGTTGTTGATAGTGAAATGCCTGGCACCCCTGATGGAAACACTACCAGTCAGTTCCTGTGTGCTGTGACACACCCCACTCGTCTCTGAGCTTGGCGAGAGGAAGATGAACGCTGTAACACAGTCCCTGGGAAGACGGTAGTGAGGTAGTTTGCTTGTAGAACAGTCTCTACATTATCCTTGTTCCGATGGTAGTAAGGTAGTTTGCTTGTAAAACAGTCTCTACATCATCCTTGCTCCGATGGTAGTAAGGTAGTTTGCTTGTAAAACAGTTTCTACATCACCCTTGCTCCGATGGTAGTAAGGTAGTTTGCTTGTAGAACAGTCTCTACATCATCCTTGCTCCGATGGTAGTGAGGTAGTTTGCTTGTAGAACAATCTCTACATCATCCTTGCTCCGATGGTAGTGAGGTAGTTTGCCTGTAGAACAGTCTCTACATCATCCTTGTTCCGATGGTAGTGAGGTAGTTTGCCTGTAGAACAGTCTCTACATCAGCCTTGTTCCGATGGTAGTGAGGTAGTTTGCCTGTAGAACAGTCTCTACATCAGCCTTGTTCCGATGGTAGTGAGGTAGTTTGCCTGTAGAACAGTCTCTACATCAGCCTTGTTCCGATGGTAGTGAGGTAGTTTGCCTGTAGAACAGTCTCTACATCATCCTTGTTCCGATGGTAGTGAGGTAGTTTGCCTGTAGAACAGTCTCTACATCATCCATGTTCCGATGGTAGTGAGGTAGTTTGCCTGTAGAACAGTCTCTACATCAGCCTTGCTCTGATAGATGCAGACCCTTTAAAGGGTTCAGACAACTTAGATATCCAAATGTGGCACTTACAGCTGAGTCTTTCAGAGAATTCTCCACCCAGTCAGCCAAACAACCAAGCAGCTGCCAGCCAGCAGCTAGCCAAATAACCAACCAGCCAACCAATAAATCAGCCAACCAACCAAACAGCCAGCCAACCAACCAGCTAGCCAACCAACCAACCAGTTAGCCAACCAACCAGTCAGCCAATCAACTAACCAGCCAGCTAGCCTACCAGCCAACCAACCAACCAGCCAGCTTGCCAGCCAGCCAACCAACCAACCATCCAACCAACCAACCAACCAACCAGCCAACTACCAACCAGCCATTTAAAAATCCAACCAATCAACCAGTTAGCCAGCTAGCCTAACCAACCAATAACTTAGTTGCATATCCTTTACATGACGACAACACCACCATTTTATTTTGTGTTTGTGATTTCTTAACACATTTACGTTTGCCATTGATTTCTGAACGATCGGCACTCATACCTTTGTATGAGAACCAACGTGCAAGGCAGTCTGCTTCTAAATCGCCTGCAGATGTGTTTCGAACGCACTATGCGGGATTAATTCTGTCAAATATGAAGAAATTCACAGACAAGTCAGAACATTATGTAAGGAGGCAAAAGAAGCATGGCTTGAGGAAAAGTGCTTAGAAATTGAAAGCCAACACAACAGTCAAAATACCAAATTAGTGCACAAACGAATTCAGGAGCTTACTAATAAAAGAACAAGTACATCAACAGGGTGTCTAAAAACTGAAGATGACAAAATCATAATAGAAAAAGACCAGATTCTTCAGGTATGGACAGATTATGTGAAACACCTTTATGATGATAACAGAGACGAACAGAATGATATTAGATTTAATAATGAAGGACCGCCAATTTTGGAGATGGAGGTTCGAAATGTTCTTAAGCATATGAAAGCTGGCAAGGCCCCCGGTGCAGATAACATCACAACAGAAATGATTAAAGCTTTAGAAGAATTTGGAATAGATCAAGTCACCAGACTGCTGAACACATTATATGATACTGGAGATATACCTCCTGAATTATGTAACTCTGTATTTATTGCAATCCCAAAGAAATCAGGAACCTTGGAATGTGATCAACATAGAACAATTAGTATAATGAGTCACATCACAAAGATTTTGCTAAGAATTATCATGCAAAGAATGAGGAAGAAGATACAACCTGAAATAGGGGAAGAACAATGCGGGTTTGTAGAAGGAAAGGGTACAGTAAATGCTGTGTATATGCTGCGAACAGTTATTGAACGTGCTATAGAAGTAAACAAGGATATACATCTTTGCTTTATTGACTATACAAAGGCTTTCGATAGCGTTAGACATGTCAGCATGGTGGATATGCTTGCAGATCTACAAATTGATGGGAAAGACATTAGACTTATAAAAAACATATATTGGAAACAACAAGATGCAATAAGGATTGATAATGAAGTGGGACAGTATCAGCCAATTAAGAGAGGTGTTAGGCAGGGATGTGTGATGTCTCCAGATCTTTTTTCCCTGTACAGTGAAAATATTTTCAGAAATGTAGAGGATATAAATGGAATCAGCATTGGAGGACGAAACATCAATAACATTAGATATGCAGATGATACAGTATTAATTGCAGACAATGCGCAGGACCTGCAACAATTAGTAGATGCGGTTGTTGTACACAGTGAGCAACTGGGGTTAGAATTAAATTGTAAAAAGACTCAGGTTATGGTCGTCAGTAGGAAGGAAGAAGTGCCACAATGTAATATACGAGTAAATGGAAATATTCTTCAACAAGTGAATCGGTACAATTATCTTGGAACAGTTATAACATCTGATGGGAGATGCCTTGAAGAGATT
>JACEFZ010016995.1:0-57500 GCA_014155875.1 Cepaea nemoralis | reverse complement strand
CCCTCTATAAAGTTCATGCAACATAATAGGTAAATACAAAACTTGGACAGGCAATATTTTCAAGCACTGCACAGTTATTAAAAATACATCCTGTACCACTTTGCCGAATCAGATGGATGACTGACTTGGCTAGTAGACATCATCATCAAGTGCTATTCTCACATTGAAAGCACGCTGTAATGAGACGCTATTACCCTCTGCCCTGCGTCTTCATTGGGCATTTAGCCAAATGCCTTCCAGTCCATATCCTGATGTCTACGGCGGCGGGGCAATGGGTTCATTCCACTCACCGACCAGGTGGCCTTAAATGTTGACTTCTGGTTCTGAAACCAATGGTAAACTTCTCGAAGGTTGATTGCTCAGAAAATCAACCTGTGTGTTTTTTTTTCTTTTTTGCGCTCGCTCGCATTGAATTCAAGCGTAGTCCATACACACTATTTACAGTAGTGCTGAACTGTATTTTGCGTGTGGATTAGCTTTTACCTATTAACAGTGTCCCTCGCCATCATGCGAGCCCACTCCGACTTCAGAGGTACTTGTAATTTACGTCCCCAAGTCAAGGACAACAGGTCAACATTTTAGTCCAGCTGTCCGTTGTAGGGGTTGAACCCCTTATCTCGGCTTCAGCACATCGGGTGTTTAAGAAAACGCATTCTTATTCATTCGGCGACGCTGACCTCCAACCTGGGGTTGATCGCAACATTCTTCAAAGTACATACAGCAAACAAACTCAGATGTCACGTTCTGCCTAGCACCATCACTACTCGTATTTAGGGTCGCCGTGGGAAGATATTCACTTGTTCCCTCCATGATCAATTTGCGTGTGTCACTTTCTGTTTTCATTGTCAATGTAGATTCCGTGTTTTCTATTATTTTGTGTGATTTCAACTCTTGACGCCTTGCTTTCAATAAATCTATACCAGCGAAATTATTTCTTCTTTATATCTTATTTCTGTGCCCGCTAAATGAAATGTATATAACAAGGCAGCAGTTCTATTAGAAGTGTCAATATAGCTTTTATTTTTTCTTTATCGTCTTGTGTCATTTTAACTTCTGACGCCTTGTTTTCAATGAGCGCCTTACCAGCTATGCTCGTGTTACACCCAATGTCTTTGCCTGCTAAATGAAATGTATATAAAAAGACAACAGTGCTCTTTAGAATAATGCGTTGCCGGCGACGCGTCATTTTATTTACTAATTTGAGCAAATAAGATTTGTGAGAAGTGTGACCTCAAAGACCAAATTGGACAACTGCTATTATGTGATCATGGTGTTATGTAAATACAACACGAATGCCTGCCAGTAATGTGTGACCAGGTACACCTCGGCTAGTAACGCCTGCTACTGAATTAGTCATTAGTGAGTGTCTCGCTGCGCGCTGAACGCAAACGTCAAAACGGCAATTAACACTAAAAGTCAATAGACTTGTCAATTTCGAAACTCGCAGATTATTCTATTGCGTGTCATTTGTGTAGGAGAATTCTAGCCTATTCAGTCAAGGAAGTAAATAAAATGGCACTTTCATGTCGATGACATTCCAGTTCTCTTCTTCAGGTTTATACAGTCTTGAGAATTAATATTTTCACCTCTGGCGCTAATCCAACCGAAAGCACGCCCTGTTTGTTCCTGTACGTGCCTGACGAATCAGTTAGGAATTTCCAGAAGATGTTGTTTCTATTTACGCCATTGTGAGTGAAGATCCAGAAACCTTCTACAAACATGCTATGTGGTTTGGTTTGTAATAGTTCACATTTATTGCTCGCTGATATCGCCGTAAGAACTTCAGTCGTCTCCCATAGATCACACAAGGCGAGTCTTAGGACACTGCACGAACTCCGCAGCACCAGTGAGAATACAAATATGTGTATACAGTTTATCCAAACTGTGCGTGGGTGGCTTTACAACAACTAAAATATAATACAAATAATACAATCACACAGACTATACATTTTGTGAACAGTTTTTCAAAATATAGAATACAAATGTCTATATGGTAAAATCACACATGCTGTAAATAGTGTCTGACTGGCTTTAAAAAAAAAAATAGGATACAGATGTGTATACAACAAAATCACAGATGCTGTAAATTGTGATTACATGGCTTTCTGATTTAAGCAATTTTACCCGGGTGGTGGCTTCAACGGACCTCAGTTATAATTATAACTGACGCTTCATAAACAGGTTGAGCAATGCCGAATTTTTGTTTTTTCCCCCATAAATATTTTATTGAATTTGCAATGACTTATCCGGCCTGCTAGTTTGGAGCACCACTGTGGACTTCAGTGTATTCCTATCCTTTTCATTCAGTGGTCGCTATTCACAGGTATACAGCGGTCAGTTTAAAAAAAAAAAACGCAAAGTATCATTTTCCACACCTTGAGGCGTATTCGTGCATGGAACTAGCCTCAAATGTGTATAGACCAACCGGCACGCGAGGGGTCATGTGGTCGGTATCATGCCGACTGCCTTAACTTTTACAAGACGATTATTGTACCTATTTTAACCTGGGTCGCCCTAGGAGCCCATATAATAATAATAATTTTTTTAAAAAGCCTCGATGCGAATTCAAACCCATAACCACCGGGGCGACAGGCAAGCATGTATGTAGCATACTACTGCTATTCCCTTACATAGGGAAGAGCTAGTTTAACTGATCAAGTTTAATAGGATGATGAATCGTCTTATTCGAACTTCCCGTAACCGCCATGAGCTTATAAATCAAACTATAGTTTAAATATTCCCCATGCAACTCCCTTTACATATTAACAACTTTAAAGTCATAACTGTGACACATTAATACTTCACTGTTTCCGCTATCGATTTTTATTTGGCCCAAACCTATATTTTGTTTGACACCGAATCTGTTGATGGCTAGGTCATTCGTCTGTCCGTTTGGTGCCCCGGGGATCATATCCGACTCTACAAGGGGTGTATGTTTGTGGGATCACACAGCTTTGGGGCCAAGCCAGCCTCATAAAATGGGTGTGTAGATCAGCATGGCGGAATGGATAAGAGCGCGTGTTCTTAAACATCCGGTGTGCTGATGCGCATGTAAGGAGGTTCAACCATACACCGGACAGTTGGACTAAAATGTTGAACTATCGTCCTTGACTTGGAGACGTAAATTACAAGTACCTCTGAAGTCGGAGTGGGTTCGCCTGATGACGAGGGACACTGTTAAATAAGGAAAGCTAACCCACACGCAAAATTCAGTCCAGCACTACTAGAAGTAGTGTGTATGGACTACGCTTGAGTTCAAAGCGTAGCGCAAATTAAAAAAAAAAAATTAGTTGTGGGAACATTTTCTATAAGGTAATGCGGCCAGCACGGTCGCGTCACCCTCAAGTGTCATTTGGTCAAGGAAATATGTGACTAGCAACTTATCCCGGGATATGTCACGATATCACCGAAGCAAGATCTTTTACAAGACATCACAAGTGGAGCTGCGGTAGTATAATGGATAGACGCTCATCTGCAGGCGCGGTGATCAGAGGTTCAATCCGCATTGGTAATGATTCGGATTTTAAAAATGGCCCTCCACTTTCATGTACACTCAGTCTAAAATAGGTACAAGGTAATAGTCGTTGGGAAACAAATTCAGCCAGTATGATAATGACCATATCACCCAAGTGCCAATCGGACTAGAGCAAATGGTTCTAGCGTCATTATGCGCTTTATTTAAGTAGCACAGTCAGTAGCATTGAAGGGTAACTTACTGACTTACAAGTGATAAAGATGTTTGATATTTCTTCAGTAAATATTGAATAATACAGGTGAACCTGTGGCTGTTTCGGGATTTGAAATTTAAATATTGAGCACAACCCACTACTGGCAACGTTGATCGCATTCTGGTATGAACCTAAGGCCTATCCACGTCAATATTGAAGCACTATACTCGAGTTTCGCCCTCATTTGAGCTCGTCAGTAGTGCATATCCCTGACCGGATCCGGAAACAGTCCCGGATCACGCGTGTGAAGCGGGTGTATAACCACGCGGCACACACTGGACACACCAAATTATCACAACAGAACATCACAACGCTACCCATCGTAGGCTCCGGATCCGGTCAGGGATATGCACTACTGACGAGCTCAAATGAGGGCGAAACTCGAGTATAGTGCTTCAATATTGACGTGGATAGGCCTTAGGTTCATACCAGAATGCGATCAACGTTGCCAGTAGTGGGTTGTGCTCAATATTTAAATACAGGTGAAGCCAATTATTATGTATGAGTGCCGATAACTACCCTAGATATCAATTGGGGAACCATTTGAGACCATCAAGACAGTTAATAAATAAATAAACACGTATTGTTTGGCGCTTATAGAAGTATGGATAAGAATTAGAGACCAGAGGGCGCTCTAGACAACATAAAAATTGAAAACTATAGTTACTGAATAATTTTTACCCCTACTTCAATGAGCGCCAAATAATACGTGTGTATTTATTTATTAACTTTTATTTTTGCATATCCCTTACAGGACGTTGCAGTCAACATCAGCATATTTCAGCTGCTGCTGATGTACTAGGCAAGATTACGCTCAGTAATTTGCTATTGCTTTTTGAGCGACCGGCTCACATACCCCGTAAGTTACAATCGCTACCGATTCTCACGAAGGTTACGTTACTCACGAGATTAGTTTAGTTTAGTCGATGGATCAACATCACGGCACACGGGTGCAACCCATAAGTGATCCGTTCTCCTCCTAACTCAAACCTGAGTCTGGAGAACATCAGCTCAGTGCACGAACTCCGTAGCACCAGCGAGGCTCCTGAAATACTTTGGGTATATTTTTAACTCGAAATTTTGCCCGGGCAGCGCCGTTAGGCTACTCTTTTTCGATTTCCAACTGCCAACGGATTTTTTACGTGCGCAACAATACACACGGGCGTCCGATCTCACTACCAGAGACCAGGGGAAATTAGTTACTAGAAGTCCACGAGAAAAAGATCCCGGCATCACCAGGGCTTGAACCCGGGACCTCCAGTACTCGAGGCGGACACCATACCTCGAGACCACGCAGTCCCCTACTCCCGAGAATATGAGAAAGACGTTAACCCCCTTAAACTTATTTCTCAATGCAGCCGAGTCAGTCGTTATATAAAGGGATATAATCAAAAATATTTCCGACTCGGCGTTTGACGTCACAGCACAATTATTTACGAAAACTGTCAGGTTTTCTTCATCTAGACATATTCCATTCAAGTTAGCCAACTATACTTACCCGTGAATAGATTTTCGTTTCCTAAAAATTTTGCCACGATAGTGACTGTAGGGCCTACTCATTACGATTTATAACTGCCATGGATGTTTAACATGCACACAATATGTTGATCTCCTGATCTAGGGATAATTTGCTATTTACCACTGATCCTAGATATGTAAAATGGTCTACCATCTCTAGTTCGGCGTCATCAATAAAGATTGATGGTACCCCATGTGCACCTTGTGACATAATCTGTGTCTTCTTTTTGCTAATTGTTAAACCAAATTCAGAACAAGCATTGGAGAATGCAGATAGTAGACATTGTAATTCGTCCTCAGAGTGGGTCGTAAATGCAGCATCATCTGCAAAAAGCAACTCTCTGATCAGTACCTTCCTAATTTTGGTCTTGAACTTCAATCTCTGAGCATTGTAGAGGCTGCCATCTGAGCGTGAGTGAATGTATATTCCACAATTCTGATCACGAAAGGCATATTTCAGTAGAAGTGAAAGTATATTCCAAAGAGGGTGGGAGCTAGTACACAACCTTGCTTAACTCCACTCTTGATTTCAAATTCTTCAGAAGTTGCACCATCAAACTTGATTACACCCTTCATGCCTGTGTGGAACGATTCCACAATGGACAGAAGAGTTGGGCAGCCAATCTTCTTTAGTGCCTTGAACAGACCCTCACGACTGACCAAATCAAATGTCTTTGTGAGGTCGATGAAGGCAATAAACAGTGGTTGATTCTGTTCACTGCATTTTTCTTGCATTTGTCGCAATGAGAATATCATATCAATGGTAGACCGGTTCTGTCGAAAGTCATACTGTGATATGGGGTAGACTTGATCTCCTAGGACTTGAAGTCTGCTCAGAACAATTCTGGCAAATACTTTCCCAACAATACACAGAAGTGAGATACCCCTATAGTTGTTGCAGTCGCTCCGATCGCCCTTGTTCTTGTACAGTGTTATGATGCTTGAATCAAGGGGGCTGCGTGGTCTTGAGGTATGGTGTCCGCCTCGAGTGCTGGAGGTCCTGGGTTCAAGCCCCGGTGATGCCGGGATTTTTTCTCGTGGGCTTAAAATTTCCCCTGGTCTCTGGGTAGTGAGATCGGACGCCGTGTGTATTGTTGCGCACGTAAAAAATCCCTTGGCAGTTGGAAATCGAAAAAGAGTAGCCTAATGGCGCTGCCCGGGCAAAATTTCTAGTTAGAAATCTACCCAAAGTATTTTCAGGAGCCTCGGCGGTGCTACGGAGTTCGTGCACTGAGCTGAGTTTCTCCAGACTCAGGTTTGAGTTAGGAGGAAAACGGAGCACTTATGGGTTGCACCCGTGTGCCGTGATGTTGATCCATCGACTAAACAAACAAACTAAACAAAGCGTCTTGTTTTTTGCTCTTATCTGAAAATCTTATCTAATCTCAAAACCAAAGCGATCAGGGGGGCGTGTGATAACGCTAGATACGAATGGTTCTTGGGAATATTGCCAGCGTAATCTGTCCTTTATCCCATGTGGACAACAATCACCTTCGGATTGATAGGACTGTGAGGGTAAAACCATATTCAGCTGCTTTGGTAGCTGTCTTGTCACAGGACTATCATTCTGAGCCGGTAATGGACCTTACTATAACTTCTCCTTAAGGTTGAGTAGGGTTGGAGTAATGGTGAAATCGAATCGAAACATTGCCAGCACTACGCTGGGATGGAATCGGGTAACCCCTGAATCTGATGCGGACACGTAACCTCTCAGGCGAGACTATGCTGGCCTACAAAGTCACAACTAACAAGTCAACTATTTTACAAAAAAATTGCATGTCCTTTTGTAGGTCGTTGCCATAAACTCCAGATTAATTTTGTAGACAATTTTACATTCAGCAGTTTGCCATCGCTTTCTGAACGAGAAGTCAACATTTAAGTCCAACTGACAAATATGTGAAATGAACCCACTATCCCGTCGTCAGCACAAGAACGTTAGACCTATCTTCCACGCTGACCTTTAACAATGCAAATACAGCAAAATACAGAGAGCTGTCTTGAAGCTCTAAGAACCATACTCGGAAATAAATATCTCAAACAAATTAAGGACGTCACGATTCACCCCATCCCCATAAATGAGGTACATCTGATCCATTTAGGATGCTTAGCAATCATTTGAAGGTGGAGGGTTCAGATCTTGATGCGCGTAAGAAAAAAAAAGAGATTGGTTATATATTTAATATGCTTGATATATTCATTTCCATGTAGGATTCTACCAGCTTTTGTTTCTTTTTGCATTAGCTCGCTTTGAACTCAAGTGTAGTCCATACAACAAGTGCTATTACTTCTAGTGCACTAGACTGATTTTTGTGTCTGGATTAGCTTTCCCTATTGCCAGTGTCCCTCGCCATCAGGCGAACCCACTCCAACTCCTGAGGTACTTGTAACTTGCTTCCCCAAGTCGATGAGAAATCAACATTTTAGCCCAACTATCACTACCTCAGCATTAGCACGCCGGGAGTTTAAAAAGCAAGTGATCTTACCCATTCGGCCATGCTGACCTCTATTCTGAGAGCTCGAAGATGAGAATAGGAAAGCCCTTAGACACATCGCTATCGTTGAATTGTAAGTTGTCACTACCAGCATGGTGTTTACATATGTGATTGCAGAGTCACACAATGGGTTGAGGCGCCGGGTTAACACAACCAAAAGCTCACTGGCTTGCCAGCAGAGCAGCCTTGGGTTCATTTTCTAAATTGAAGAGGGACTGGTTCGACTCAATTACATACAGCTGTTGGGTCGACCCATCTTTATAAAATGGGTTCTCAAGATCTGCCTGGAAAGACAAGACAATGGTTGGGACTAATCACTCCAGATAGTGGTCCTTTCACAGAGGATCAACTTTATTGCATGTTTTTATCACATATGGTCTGGTCTCTTTCCGTAGGGCAGCCTGCCAAAACTGTCGCACAGACTCTGCAATTCCAGCGATGACCCCTGGAAGTCTCCGAGGAAAATGCACTCGTTAACCAAATATTGTAGCCCAGAATCGAACACACAACCTTCAGAGCGTGAGGCAGGGAGGCAGGTGGCTTAATCACTTTGTTACAGAAAAATGTGGTTTCTGAGAAAAGTGCAAAGAATACCAAGGACAGACAGAAACACCAATAATAAAGTCCTACAAGAAACAAATGAAAACCAAAATCTGATTAGAGAAATTAGACCTAGGCAGTCAACATTTTTGGTCACATCAACAATCATACCTCCCAGACAGTTTTCCATACCACAAAGCAACCATACCTCCCAGACAGTTTTCAGTATCGCATCAGCAACCATACCTCCCAGACAGTTTTCAGTATCATATCAGCAACCATATCTCCCAGACAGTTTTCAGTATCATATCAGCAACCATACCTCCCAGACAGTTTTCAGTATCATATCAGCAACCATACCTCCCAGACAGTTTTCAGTATCATATCAGCAACCATATCTAGTTTTCAATATCTTATCAGCAATCATACCTCCCAGACAGTTTTCAGAATCACATCAGCAATCATACCTTCCAGACAGTTTACCACATCAGCAACCATACCTCCCAGTTTACCGCATCAGCAACCATACCTCCCAGTTTTCAGTATCACATCAGCAATCATACCTCGCAGACAGTTTTCAGTATCGCATCAGCAATCATACCTCCCAGACAGTTTTCAGTATCACATCAGCAATCATACCTCCCAGACAGTTTTCAGAATCACATCAGCAATCATACCTCCCAGACAGTTTTCAGTATCACATCAGCAATCATACCTCCCAGATAGTTACCACATCAGCAACTATACCTCTCCGACATTTCTCCATAACACTCTGGTCACAGTGTGTTTCAGAAAATGTTCAGGTGCTCACCTATCTATGACTGTGTGTTGACCTCGGAGCCTTGGGTCACAAGAACAATTCTCCTCAAGGCAAGAATTGAATCCAGGAAAACCAGACCAGCAGGTTAGCCACTTACCCTCTCCCAGCTCCATTTGTATTTATATAAACATTTACACTTACAAGCAACAGCAAAATATCAAGGGGTGACCACGCGTATTTATTTTGTACCAATAAACATGAAAATATTTAACACATTGCCCAAAAAACAGAAGGAATACATACTTACATATTTATGAATCAGGTTAATCATGGATAAAATATGCAGATTACTGCTAAACAAACTGAATGTCCAAACATACAAATCAGAAGCATCAAAGGCAACAACATTTTCTTTAGAATTCAGTAATAAAACAGCTGATAAAACAACGCCAACAATGTCATGTAAATTATATTAAGATCAGCAACATTTACTCAAATGTAGAACTTCAGAATTTAATAGAACAGAATACACAGACTGCATAGACAATTTCTTGCCCTTGATTTCAACTTGTGCCCTGTGCCAGCTAGCAACTTAAGGTTTTAATTGTAGAAGTACACTACTTTAGAGTGCAAAACTTTCAAATGATGCGGATAACAAAAACACTCTGGACACTCATCAAATGATGGGGATAATAAAACCATTTGGACACTCATCAAATGATGGGAGGGTAACAAAACCCTTTGGACACTCAAATGATGGGGATAACAAAACCCTTTTGACTATCTCAAATGATGGGGATAAAAAAAACCTTTAGGACTATCTCAAATGATGGGGATAATAAAACACATTGGACACTTATCATATGATGGGGATAACAAAACCAAAAACTCATCAAATGATGGGGATAACAAAACCCTTTGGACTATCTCAAATGATGGGGATAACAAAACCTTTTGGACTATCAAATGATGGGGATAACAAAACACTTTGGACCATCAAATGATGGGAATAATAAAACATTTTGGACTATCAAATGATGGGGATAATAAAACACATTGGGCACCTATCAAATGATGGGGATAACAAAACACATTGGACACTTATCATATGATGGGGATAACAAAACACATTGGACACTTATCATATGATGGGTATAACAAAACACTTTGCACTATCAAATGATGGGGATAACAAAACACATTGGACACATATAATGATGGGGATAACAAAACACATTGGACACATATAATGATGGGGATAACAAAACACATTGGACACTTATTTAATGATGGGGGTAACAAAAAACATTGACACTTATCAAATGATGTTGTATAATAAAACACTTTGGACACTTAACAAATGATGAGGGATAATAAAACACTTTGGACTATCAAATGATGGGGATAACAAAACACATTGGACACATTATATGATGGGGATAACAAAAAACATTGACACTAATCAAATGATGTTGTATAATAAAACACTTTGGACACTTAACAAATGATGTTGTATAATAAAACACTTTGGACACTTAACAAATGATGGGGGATAATAAAACACTTTGGACACTTAACAAATGATGGGGGATAATAAAACACTTTGGACACTTAACAAATGATGGGGGATAATAAAACACTTTGGACACTTAACAAATGATGGGGGATAATAAAACACTTTGGACACTTAACAAATGATGGGGGATAATAAAACACTTTGGACACTTAACAAATGATGGGGGATAATAGAACACTTTGGACACTTAACAAATGATGGGGGATAATAAAAACACTTTGGACACTTAACAAATGATGGGGATAATAAAACACTTTGGACACTTAACAAATGATGGGGGATAATAAAACACTTTGGACGCTTATCAAATGATGGGGATAACAAAACACATTGACGCTTATCACATGATGGGGATAATAAAATACTGTGGACTATCAAATGTTGGGGATAATAAAACATACTGGACACTTAACAAATGATGGGGACAACAAAACACAATGGACACCTATCAAATGATGGGGATAACAAAACACTTTGGATACTTATCAAATGATGGGGATGTAACATTACTGAGACAACAAAATACTTCAGAAACTATCACATAATGGAGACAACAAAATAATTCACAGTGTAGGACTATCAAATATGGAAACATTAATTCCAGTCTTGCACCAGAACTTGAGATTATGGGGGGAACCTGCATAATATTCAATTAACAATCACAAATTTGTCACATGACAATCCTCTCTCGTTATTTATGCATAAATACTGACTTTGTAAAGTAGCAAAAAGTCATGGTCAGATCATTGTAAAATCTTAATGGTTGTGATAGTTTTCTCATAGTTGGTGTAAATTTTACCCTGTTAAGAGTTTTTATATACAGCTATAGTTTAAGCAACAGGTTTGTCCACTATATGTTTATGTTAGAAACTACACAACTATGCATGGTCACACCAGGAAATATAACTCAACCTACAAGAATAATCCGGGTAAATCAGAATAACAAGCTTCATAACTGTCCCCAAGACAGTGAGCTCCCATCACAAAGGTTTGGATATATTGTCCCCGAGACAGTGAGCTCCCATCACAAAGGTTTGAATATATTGTTCCCGAGGCAGTGAGCTATCATCACAAAGGTTTGAACATATTGTCCCCGAGACAGTGAGCTCCCATCATAAAGGCTTGGATATATTGTTCCCCAAGACAGTGAGCTCCCTTAACAACGGTTTGAATATGTTCTCCCCCGAGATAGCTCCAATCACAAAGGTTTGTATATGTTTTCCCCCTGAGATATTGACCTCCAATCACAAAGGTTTGGATACACTGTCCTAAGATAATGACCGCCTATCATACAGATATGAATTTACTGACCTCCTATTTCAAAGGTCTGGATATTTTGTCCCAAAGGCAGTGACCTCCAGTCACAAAGGTTTGGAAATGGTCCCCCAACTGAATGTCAGAAAATTATATGGTCACCAAGACACACCCCTCCTACCACAGAGGTCTGGATATACTGCCCCTCAGACAGGGACCTCCTATTACAAAGATCTCGATATACTGCCCCTCAGATAGTGACCTCTCATTCATTGGTCTCCAGATACAGACCTCCAGTCCTTTAAGAGTTAAATACAGTCTCGGTGATATTAATCTAAAATTCAATTATTATTCTTTCCTTTAGCTATTCTTTGCCATCCTTGCTAGTCCCTTTCATAAATTTTCACTTTCACTTTTATCTGTATAATTTTCTTTCCAAAGATTTGAGTGGGGTCTACCTATGGTTTTCTTACGATCAAAAACACTGAAGATACTTCTTATTTTGTGAATATCCTCTTAGTCACAAATACATGCAGAACAGTCCATTTGCAAAGATCTCATGAAGAAATCACAAGAGACACAATAACTAGTGCACAATGCATGAGATTAACACCATGTATATTCATCTTTAGTCGACAAGAATCCCTTCACCCTCTCAATTTGCATACAATCGTGAGGTTAAATCAGTCCTTATAAAATGGATTTATAAACACTTTAATCAAATAAAGAATGTGAGGAATGAAGTTTGCCAGCTCCACACCCCGTACAGAAGTTTGTGTCATGGAGCTATCCGCTTCAAAAAGGTGGCCCAGAAACAGGGCCATCAAGTTCTGTAGGCCTGCATGCACAGACAAACAGTTCTTTCCCTCACTTAGCAAGATGACGAGCACAAGTGCAGAACCCTTGATCAACCTACCACATACTCATCATGCAGAATTATGGGAAGATCCTGCAGCCGTTCACAATAATGGATCATTTGAGGTAGATATTGCAGGACAAAACAGATAACAGAAAAAACAATTGAAAATAATGGCACACTAAATATTTAAACCAATGACTCTCATCATGAAACTGAATCTTGTGGTCCAGCAACACAACACACTGAATCGCCCCAGTAAGACAAACTGTCTTGTTTGGAATAAATGATTCAAATCTCCTGTGTGCCATTAGTTTTCATACTGCTTTTTGTTGTATCTTCTAGAAACTATTTCATTTTCTGTACTGCCTGTTTCCTTATACTGGTGCTATCCAACACATAATTTACTGATCCCAGATGGCTGATCATAAAGTTGTTTAAATATTTGTTCATTTCCACATCAACTGCTCTCTATTCCCTACAATGTTTTTACCAATTGTGGCACAGAATTATTATACAACTTAAAATAACCTAAATCCCCGGGAAGGTTAAACCGGTCAACAAATGTCTGCAGAAGTCGGATGTGTCGGCCTAACGGCGCAACGCAATCACAGTCCAGAAAAAAAAAACTTTGGATGAACGCAGCAGAAGAAAGAAATAACCTAATTGAAGTTAAATCATTTTATTTAGCAAATTACCCTTTTACATGCCTTGAGGTGTTTTAGGTGTATAGTGTTAGCCTTATATTCTTATAGACCAGTTGGCACTCAATGATGGGTGATGCGGTCTGAATCACGCTGGATATTTCTAGGTCCCCATTTCAGGCCAGGTCAACCTGTGAGCCAATGTTAGTGTCTAACCCATCTCAATGAGATTCAAACACATGATACCTACACAAGCATGCTAACCACTGCAGCTCCCTGTACAAGACGAGGAAGTCAAAACATACTTCTATACTCATCTTTGACATATGGACGTAAATTATAAGTACCTCAGAAGTCGGAGTGGGTTCATCCGATGGCAAGGGACACTGGTAATAGGGAAAGCTAATCCACACGCAAAAATCAGTCCAGTGCACTAGAAATACTATGGACTACGCTTGAGTTCAAAACTAGCAAACACACACACACATGCAAGCAAGCACACACACACACACACTATACTTTCAGAAACTTGAACAACATCCTTTTGGACTGCTGAACATATAGAGAACTATGATGCCAGAAGATGTGAGAACCTGAAGCAGGACTTAAGGGTGTTTATGCATTGACCTGGAGAAGATGATGGAATTCACCATGGTAACTGGGCTCATAATACCTGGTTGCAGATATAACATGTCCTAACTGCTGAGGAAGAACAATCCAGAACAATAAATAGTTGTATAGCAAAAGCACATAAAATGTCCAGCAAATACACAATTAAGTCCTAGAAGTCGGTGAATAAACTTCATCTGTTCATGTGTAGAAGTGTGAACAATGAACAAGCAATTGCAATATTAAACTGAGGCCTGAGAAATGTAGATATACAGTCATAGTTTATGGAAACAAAAACAAACATATAGAAGAGCAAGAGAACTGGGAATGAAAAGAGAGCTGATGAAAACAATAAGAAAGAGACAACTGAAATATCCCAGCCACATGAAAGGTGGAACTCCTATAAAGAGCATACAAGAAGGAAAAGTCCATGGCAGTGAGCAAAGGTAAGCAACAATAGAATTGGAAAGATAACATAAAGAGACAAATGAACAGAGTTGACCACTAAAGTGAGAGAAACTGCTGGAGACCCACTGCAGGCAACCTTTACTGTGAGACAGTACTTGACTGACAGTACTTGACTGATTGACGTTTCATGTTCAATCACATATCTTGGCTTGTTTGTTTGCCAGCAGCTTAATAAATATGAATACATAAGCAAACAGATAATTAAATAAGTAAATAAAGGACCTTTTTGCAAGCCTTAAGGCAAATGGTGCTAGATTGATATTTTTGTAGACCATATCGGCATTGGGTGGATGATATTGCCAGTATCATCTTTCATTTCCATCAACATTTTAAACTGGATCGACCTGGGAACCAAGGTTAAATTTTTTAAACATCTAACTCAAGGCAGATTCAAATTCATGACCACCAGACCAGCAGCGAGTGTCTAGAAGTGTAATAATATAAATCAGGTTTATACACAGATAAGTAGCCTTCATATTACCCTTGCATTCTACGGTAACAGATCAGTAACTGACACAAATGCTAAGTATTATGAATACATATATATCATGTATGATTTAAGAACATACAAATGTACTTTCAACTATCTCATGTGCCTTCTCATTTCTTAAGTACACAGCTGTTACTCTGTCCAAATTACACTGCCTCAGTCTGGATTAAAAAAGTTACTTACATATCTTTTACATGACGTGGCAGTCAACCCCAGTGTTTTTTGGCTGTTTGTGATTCCTGGGCTAGTTTACGTTCAGTAGTTTGCCATTGCTTTCTGAATGACAGACACTCATATCTTTGTATGGGACTCAACGCAAGGCAGTGTGTTTCCAAATCTCCCAAAGTTGTATTTCAAATGTGGTATGCAGAATTACAAATTGCATTTGCAACCTACTAGACATTCATTTGTTGACTACCATGAACCACAGACTCCAGGCAAAATATCTAATGTACACAGAAAGTAGTATCTGACACATCACGTACAACATACTCATCAACAGGCTACAGAAAACAACAAGAATGGCAAACAATATTTTCACTTTCATCTTCAGTAAAATATAATTTACATAAGAAAAAAGAGGCAACATTTTGGAGTACACAAAACAATAGGAAACCAGATATAAATATTATACATATTAAAGATACAAAAAATAAAATAACTGACCCACATGTCAATGGAACCATTCAATGGACCTTAAGCAGGGCATCACATTCTAAGGTTCTGCATTGTAACATCATCCACACTGGACTTGAACCCAGCATACTTTGAGCTGAAGGTGAGTATACAGAACAGTGGTAGGCACGCTGGCAAAGTTGGTAGCGAACTGTGCAGGTAATGTCAAGACCATGGTTGGACATGGGTTCGACTGCTAGGCTCATTATTTGCCAGCGTGAGGGAAAGATTGGCCACCTAGCTCTCAGACCTACAGAATATGAACTATCACATCACAGAAGGACACTCTTTCAGGGCACATTAAATTAAATTAATTTTATAACAAATAGTACACTGATTTACCAGCACCACAGTCCAGGTTCAAACCCCATTTGAGAAAGAAGCCCCCAAAAAAAGGGACATGGTTCTGGGCTGCGGTAAACTTCAACTTACACAAATTGGCATAATATACTTCACCAAGAAGACAATGGCCACACAAAAATAGATGGTGCCCCACCTAAGTGACTTATTAATTGAGTGCTGTCATGTCAACCCTAAATAACGGTGTCAGCTTCTTATTACTTTGTTCTCTTCATGAAAGGATTTCATTATATAAATAACTTGAAGATGTGATCACTACATTTTTTGTAATATATACAGAAGAAAACTGTTTAACAACAATCTAACAGACTCAACTGAATTAGGAAGTAAATTCAGTTAATTTACTTCATGAAAATAATGTTCATAATCTTGAGAAAACGTGTAGCTGACATGTGGGTGCGAAACAAATGACTGTGTGTCTTTTATGTTATGTATGTGTGCCCTGAAAATTGTATTTGTGTTTTCATTAAGGTTTTGTTGAGTCCTTCGTCCTTTTCTTCTGCTCTTTATCCTTCAAGCAAACCACAGGCTGTCAATCAACTCACACCAAGATATCTTCCTATCTCCTGCACCTCCCCAAACCCCCTCCCATATTATTCATCTGTCTCAAATGATCTTCTCCATGTCTTTTCATATCTCCTTCTACTGTGTTGGCCCTGTTGGTTCTAGAGAAGGGATTTTCTAGTGATGCTATAATCAGGTGTTCTCAATGTGTATCGAGGTCCAGTGCCAGCATCTTTTCCTCACCTGGACTCTTGTCTAGATTCGTTCCCTATAGTACATTTGATCAAGTTTTTAAGTAATATCCAGTAATATACATACATATAAAAAGCAAAACAATTTGGAAATAAAAATAAGAAAGTTGAAAAGTCAGAGCCCTCTATAATCTTAAAATAATTGTATATTTTGTCCATTATATGTAAAATGAATTTAAGCACAGAAGCCACAAACAGAACGTTGCACGGTTTATTGTCTGGCATATTCTGCTGCATTTCATCGGTGCATGCTGCAAAGTTATTATATCTCATATGAAGTGAATACATGGATTATACTTTGACTGAAGTACTTAAAACACAAAGACACTGATATTGTTTCAATGTGGAGCATTTGTTATCATCGGGTGCATGCTGCGAAGTTATTATATCTTATATGAAGTGAATACATGGATTATACTTTGATTGAAGTACTTAAAACACAAAGACACTGATATTGTTTCAATGTGGAGCATTTGTTATCGCCTTGTTAATCACAAATTTAAAGCAAAGCCTTTTCATCTGCATAAAACTGGTTGGAAACACCTAATTGCTAAGGCCTCAGTATATTCAAGGAATAATTTATTGTTTGTTAAATACAATATACAAAAACGTTTCTTTGTTAACTTTATGACAACAATTTAGCAGATGTTGAGAGATAGCCTGCTGCATGCTCCTGACGAGATGCAGTGAAATATGCCAGGCAATACATCAAGCAATCTATTGTTCATGGTTTCTGTGTTTAAATTCACAAAGGGAATTCATAGTATCATGAATGTTAAAATCAGTACCAATCCACACAAATGTAAAAATATAATTAAATAAACATTCAAACAGAGATACTGAAGAGCAACAACAATACCCTCTAATCAGCTGATACGGCCATTAAAGAAAAGAAAAAAATCTGTTTTTATAAAAGTGCAGACCTGGCTGCTAGCATTCAACAAATTTATAAAACAAAATATTATTATGCACAATTTTCTAGCATATTGTTATACAAGCTGATCCCAAGCAAGAATATGAATGTTTATAAATAAAACATGGTTATATGTATACATTGTTACATATCAGGAAACCATAGAATAAACAAAGCCATTGACTAAACAAGTGTTCAACCAGAACTCTATACCACGGCAAAAAGGGAACAGTGGTATAACTGTATAAGATGAAAATGCCTGTTCTTAATATTGTTCTTGCATGAACTTTTAATTTTAAGTAATAAGGTGTAAGTACTTTATATATATATATGGGTGTACAAGGCTAGACCTTCTCATATACTATGTCAAGCATAATGTAAAGGGAAGAAAAGTTTGTTTTCACACCAGCTTTCCATTCCCAGACAATTTCTAGAAATGTATCTGGTGCTCATGTGATGAGACTAGGCTACACTGGGCATAAACAAACATGCCACCACTGAGGACTGAAACATGGAAACGGTTGTCAATGCTGTTGTTTTTAAAAAACATTTTCCATGTTTTATTAATCTGTCTACAGCATTATTCCAATGAACATTTCTGATTTTTTTTAAAAATCAATCTTCTTATGCACTGTAAAATTAACAGAGAAAGTATTGGTCTTTCACTACTTCTACAGACATTCAAGTTTAAATATCAGGATTTATAAAATGAAAAGCTCCAACTAATTGCGGTTTTTAGCCTATGATTAGCATAAGAAGTAACCCCTTTTAGCCTGTAAAAAAGTCCTCCAGAACATAGAGAATTAGTCATTCGGATTTGTTATTTCAGGATCTCTGGAAAAGGGATAATTAAGTATTTGCACGATGGATTTTTTTTCTCTCGACAAATAACTTTGCTCAGTTAAATAGTCGTGAATCCTAATTCAAGTGATTTAGATATCTGTGGAAATGTAAAATTAATATTTTTCATGAATCATAACAATTTATGGTCCTAATATAAGGAAGGGAAGCATAGCAGCGTGTTGTACTGGTGGTCTTGGGTTTGCATCAGGATGGTTTCAAATTTTTAACAAATTGATCTGGGCTTACAATGGGTACCAGGAATTGTATTGGAAAATAAAGGCGGCTGGTGTGATACTAATAACTTAATGAGTGCTGTTTTCATTAATTCATTCACATGTCCTTTGCAGAAACTCACTACCATAACAACCTTCCGGTAAACTTCTCAATCATAAGTAAGATCCTGCGTCCAATACACCATCTGGAGATCATCCGCCACATCCTGCACCCATCTTCTCTTTGGACTTCCTCTTCCTCTCTTCCCAGGCATATGCCCCTCCATTATTGTTCTCTCCTAACTTTCGTGACGTTTCAAGTGACCAAAATATTTCAATTTTCTTTGTTTTATCGTCTTTAATAGCCGACCTTCTTCAATATTCAGCTCTTGAAGTATGGATGCATTTGTTCTTTTCTTTATCCAAGATATTCTTAGAACTCATATTCAAAGGCTTGTCTAGTAAGTGTCCAGGTCTCACAGGCGTATGTTGCAATTGGAAAGATGCTATGCTCTTAAAAATCTAAATTTTTGTAGTTCTGTGTCCTCTCTACAATTTATTCAGTTGTTTTAGTCTATGAATAGCAATAGATATTCGTCTTATAACTTCTTTCATTGTGTCACCATTGTTGGTAACCAATGACCATAGATATTCAAAATTGGCAACCACCTCCAATTTTTCCTCATTAACATATATTTCTTTCTCTATAGTAGTTTTATCTGTATCCATTTTCTTTGTTTTTGCTAGGTTAAAATATAAGTTGTGGTTTTCACTATTATTATTAGGTTTTCTATACCATTCTGTGTTGTGTATAGCAATACTGTATCATCAGCATATCGAGTGCTGTATGGTCTATAAAAATATAGATTTAGCTCCATATGCAATGCTCGCTAGACATGTGAAAAAAAAATTTTGCATATCCTTTACAGCATCAGCATCTTTCAACTGATTGTTGGTTTCTTGGCAAGATTACGCTCAGTAGTTTGCCATTGCTTTGTGAGCAACCGGCTCACATACCCCGTAAGTTACAGACGCGGTTAGAACCGCTACCGATTCTCGCCGTCGTCATGTTACTCACGGGAGTATACAGGATTACGGAGAAATTCGCTAACCCCTAGGCCAGGGAGACGGCAGACATGTAAAACAGACCTTTATTTTTTCACTTTTTATAGATCTCAAATAAAAACAAACACACATCTACATCTGGCTAGCCAAGGCTTGAGTGAATATAACAAGATCAATAACACATAAATGAGCCGGAAAAACTGTACATGGATTTACCCAGAAGAAAATATACAGAACACACTATATCACCATATAGCAATTCTTTTGCAGAATGCTGTCTCATCATGCCCTGTTGGAGCAATTTCTGATCTCATGTCAGCTGCCCCTGCCTCATGGCCAGGGTGTCTTTAATGTCCTTTGTCCACCTTCATGTTGGGTGACCTTTGCCTCTCCTTCATGCCTTCCATGACTGTTCTTTCTTAAGTCACTGTGGGGTTTAGTATGGTCAAAGTATTTTAATTTCCGAGACATGACGATGTTTATGGGTCAGTTTTCTTTGATGATCAGATCTTGTAGAATGTCAGTATTTTCCTTTCTCAAAAACAGCTTCATGTCTTAGAAACTGAAATCATTGGTCCATATTAAACAGACATGCTGCCTGCTGGGGATCTGCAGCATTTTAAGTATTTTTCTATAACATTTCGGTTCACAGTGTATACAGAGCAACATTAAAATTACTATTAACATAATTTTCTTTTAGCTTCCACAATAACACAGGTCCTCGCCCATTTGATGTCAAATGCTTGTATTCATTGCATTCTCTTACAGTTTCTTCCAAGCCTCTAATTCCCTTCCCTATGTCCATTAACAATTTTATGCAATACGATTCGGTGATTTATTGCTGTTTTCATCCATCCACCCACCTGTCTGTCTATTTATACATCCATCTACAAACCTGCATGCCCTACCACCTATCTATCCATCTCTTTCTTTCTATCTTATCTGTCCATCTATTCAACCATCTATCTAGCTGTCTGCATGAAACACTACACATCTATATTAATGTTGTTCTTTTCCTAGATCAACTGTTTCAAACCAAGGATACATTAAGTACATTTTACATATTTTACCAACATTTAGATTTCTATGTTCTATTCATTGGCATGATTTGATGCAACAATATTTTGCGCCTAACAAGATCAAATGCACAAGCACATGTATAGAACAGGATGTGGCCATGTGCTGTCACTTCTATCTACAATGTTTTTCACTTGTAGCAACTTTTTAAAATGAAATTTAGGAAATTATGGCACATATGATTATAAAGCAGAATACTGATTCAAAACGAAGCAATAAAATTGTTGTTGCATAAATAATGTAGATTTTAATATTGTTGCTATCCTCTATGATGTGACCAAGTGAGAACTGCGGAACACATCCACATGACTCTGTGGTTGTAGCAAATATAAACAGGTTAATTAGGTAAGGAACATGACAGGTCTAGCAATCAGGTAGGGAATTTACTTGATCCTAAACAATACTGCTCACAAATCATGGAGGAAATTAAAGGAGATGCACCAGTCACAAGCACAGGAACTTCAGTAACTCCTCCCCAACCGCCTAACGATATAAGTGAAAGACAACAAAACCAAAAACATTGTTGCTGAAATGAAGGACAGAATATAAGACTTAAAAGGACATTAAAGGGGAATAAAGTTTGTTCATATTAGGGTGTTGATAAACTTCGAAAAATTATGAGATCTTGTATTTCATATATTGACATTTCAAGGTCAGTGTGGTGCTTCATAGCTGACTAGATAATTGTCAGACGAGTGTGTATGGTAGCTTCAATATGCATGTGTCCTTAAATCAGGCATCTCTATTTGATACGTGTGTGTATGTGTGTGTTATGGCCAAGGTAAAAAATAAAATACAACTCAACCATGCCACTACTAGTAATGTCTTATGTCCACGACTGTGCTGATGGACCCCTAACTCATGCATGGGGTTCTTGTAATGTCTTGTGTTCACAACTGAGCTGACAGACCCCATGTCTTGTGCTGGTGAACCCCTGGCATGGAGGTCTTGTAATGTCTTGTGTTCACAACTGAGCTGACGGACCCATGTCTTGTGCTGGTGAACCCCTGGCATGGAGGTCTTGTAATGTCTTGTGTTCACAACTGAGCTGACGGATCCCATGTCTTGTGCTGGTGAACCCCTGGCATGGAGGTCTTGTAATGTCTTGTGTTCACAACTGAGCTGACGGACCCCATGTCTTGTGCTGGTGAACCCCTGGCATGGAGGTCTTGTAATGTCTTGTGTTCACAACTGAGCTGACGGACCCCATGTCTTGTGCTGGTGAACCCCTGGCATGGAGGTCTTGTAATGTCTTGTGTTCACAACTGAGCTGACGGACCCCATGTCTCGTGCTGGTGAACCCCTGGCATGGAGGTCTTGTATTCACAACTGAGCTGACGGACCCCATGTCTTGTGCTGGTGAACCCCTGGCATGGAGGTCTTGTAATGTCTTGTGTTCACAACTGAGCTGACGGACCCCATGTCTTGTGCTGGTGAACCCCTGGCATGGAGGTCTTGTAATGTCTTGTGTTCACAACTGAGCTAACGGACCCCATGCATTGTGCTGGTGAACCCCTGGCATCTTCTTCCATGAACCATGCCTTCTGTCACTGGTTCTTTCTGCTTCCTTTGACTTTTAATATGGCCAAAGTATTTCAGTTTCTGAGACCGTTTTCTGTCTATGAGCCAGATTTTTTTCCATGCTCAGTGTTTGTCAGTATTTTCTTCAACATACACACTATAGATATCCCAGACAGAGAAGCAACATATCTACCTACTACAGTGCAGACCTGATAATGCGAACTCACTGGGACCCAAGAAATAGTTCTTCTTATCAGAAATTCATCTTATAAGACACAAGAGACAAAGAAGAAAAATTTCCAGGGATAAACAAATTGTTCTTGGCAACAGAAAATCGCCACATCCGCCTTAAGCGGTTTGCACTGTACTATGGAAGTCCAATGAGAGGCAAGTCGTTGGGCCAGGGTGGCAAATCAGCAGAATATGCTTGTGATTAAAAAGTTGAAAGTTAAAAAAGACCCAATTTCCATGCCATGTGGCACACTACATATGTGCTGGGTCTAGATTTTTGGGACAGTATGGATGTGGCACATTACATATGTGCTGGGTCTAGATTTTGGAAGTATGGAGTGGCACATACATATGTGTGGTCTAATTTTGACGTTGATGTGCACTTACAAGTGCTGAGATTTGACAGTATGGTGTGGCACTTAATATGTGCTGGGTCTAGATTTTTGGGACAGTATGGATGTGGCACATTACATATGTGCTGGTCTAGATTTTTGGGACAGTATGGATGTGGCACATTACATATGTGCTGGGTCTAGATTTTGGGACAGTATGGATGTGGCACATTACATATGTGCTGGGTCTAGATTTTTGGACAGTATGGATGTGGCACATTACATATGTGCTGGGTCTAGATTTTTGGACAGTATGGATGTGGCACATTACATATGTGCTGGGTCTAGATTTTTGGGACAGTATGGATGTGGCACATTACATATGTGCTGGGTCTAGATTTTTGGGACAGTATGGATGTGGCACATTACATATGTGCTGGGTCTAGATTTTTGGGACAGTATGGATGTGGCACATTACATATGTGCTGGGTCTAGATTTTTGGGACAGTATGGATGTGGCACATTACATATGTGCTGGGTCTAGATTTTTGGGACAGTATGGCACTTGATAACACTTAGCATAGTTCTTGGGAATCTTGAAATATGAATCCCACAAATGGGCAGTTTCCTGCTGTTTATGCTTCACTTCGAAGATACAAGATACAAGATACAAGAGGAACAAGATGAAATGTTGAGATGGATGATATGGTACCAAGTCAGCCACTTTTAATTTCCACAAACAATTTTCTATTTTATGAGACCAGGCTGACTTTGGCGTATTGTGGTCACATACAAGGGGACTTCAAATGAAAAGCTTAAAAGTATGACAGAAATTACAATAACCATGCCATTGTCTTGTAAGCTAGTTGTTAAGGATGACATCATGGTGCAGATGAAAACGACTGTGTCACAACGACAGTTTAAAGATGTCTGCTCCACTTTTGACATGCACCAAAGAGGGGCAATGTTTTGTTATCTGTTTATTGATCAGTGAAGAGACAAAACCTATAGTACTTTAATCGAGTGAAGGTTCAGTATGGTGATGCACGACTATCAGTCCAGAATACAGTTTATGGAACCTTAAGCTGTGTGACAGGTCATGGAGAACAGCAACTCTATATTATTATATTAATGACAACACGTAAGAAATGATATATATATATATAACATCACTGTGACTGAGATAGCCAAAATACTGATTGAAGAGTTCATAAAAGTCCCACTGATACTTATATAGATGATGATAATTCTCAATCATAAGTTATGCCTAGTTTATGTATGCTCAACAATGTTCTCATTCAATGTTTGGTAAATGTGCTCAACAACATTCTCATTCATAAGTTATGCCTAGTTTATGTATGCTCAACAACGTTCTCATTCATATGTTATGTTTGGTAAATGTAAACTCAACAATGTTCCCATTCATAAGTTATGCTTGGTAAATGTATGCTCAACAACATTCTCATTCATAAGTCATGCTTGGTTTAAGTATTATCAACAATGTTCTCATTCTATGTTTGGTAAATGTAAGCTCAACAATGTTCCCATTCATAAGTCATGCTTGGTTTAAGTATTATCAACAATGTTCTTATTCATAAGTTATGCTTGGTAAATGTATGCTCAACAACATTCTCATTCATAAGTTATGCTTGGTAAATGTTATGCTCAACATTTTCATTCATAAGTTATGCGTAGTTTATGTAAGTTCAACGACATTCTCATTCATAAGTTATGCACTGTTTATGTAAGTTCAACAATGTTCTCATTCATATCTTTGGTAAATTTATGCACAACAAGTTATCCATTCATAACTTATGTTCAGATGTCTTCGATAACCAGTATAGTAAGCAGATAGTAACCCAATCAAAATGTCAAGCTTCTCATTCAGTTTCAGTTCTGTCACTTTTTAAAATGGTTGCATGTCCTTTGCAAGACAACCAACAAACCAAACACAGGTTGATCTTCTAGGCAGTTTGCCATTACTTTCTGAATGAGAAGTCAACATTTAATATTGTCAGAGCAGGAGTTGAACCAGCTTTTACTAACTCAGTAAACATAAATCAAACAGATGAGCAAGACCAGGAAACATCAGCCCCTTATGTTCTGACATCTTTCAAACTAATTCTAACCAGCAAACATATCTCCCCAAACTGTCTTTACTTCAGTGATACTCCCTAACAGGCATAGTGACATTTTTCTTTTAATTTTAAATGTTGTAAATGTTGGATTAGAAGGTTATTCCTTTAGTTCAAACAACATTCACACTCTGAATAAAGCATATTTCTTTCTGCATCTTTCCTTCAATCTGCACTAAGGATACTCCATTTTACCTTTATTTTGAAAGACACCATTACTAAACATATTCCTTGTCTGTTTTTCTTCTCTTCAGAGAGAAGCAAAACTCCCAAAATCATTTAAAACAAAATAAATCAGCTAAATACACAACCCAGCTATTCACCCATTTCTGCAAATGTATATACAATTGTACGGAGCTCCCGTCACATAAAGAATGCCTCGATTAAAACACAGGATTATGTCATCTGTACCCCGTGACAGACTTACATGCCTGGCTTGGCAGATGATACAACATGTAGATCGATGTGTGGAAGATCATGCCTAGGCTATTGGGTTGTTCTTCATTAGCTTCAAGTCTGATTCAACCATCTCTTTCACCAACGACTGAAAGAAGAGATTTAATGAAATAATATTACACATACATGCAAAAGTAAACTTTTCAATACTTTCTGGTAAGAAGAATCTCTCTCTCTCTCTCTCTCTCTCTCTCTCTCTCTCTCTCTCTCTCTCCTCTCTCTCTCTCCCCCTGGCACACACATTAGATGCCATCTTGACACCAAAGGTTCACTCAGACTCAGTAAACGCATGTATTGTCTTTGTCACTCTACTACATCATTATAGCAGTTCACAAATCAATACACATGTACTGTTTGGCACTCATAGAAGTGGAAGAAAGAAGCAGGCATATGCCCATGTGGACTAAGAAAACAAACTGCTGAACATGTTCTGCGGGACTTTCTATGGTACAGAGATCTCAGATGATAATCTGACCCACCATATCAACACTAAACTCCAACCTGTAAAGAGGAACTTCATAAAGCAACCAAGTTCATTATGAAACTTCATCAAATAGTATAATAAGCAGAAAACAAAAGATGATGGCGATCAAAGTTTGGCTGCACTGAATCTCCAGCATTTTCATTCTTTCTTCATGACATCTAGCATATCTTAGAGGGTCTTGGGGTTTATTCTGCTGACAGTGACATACCTAACACTTGTGAGGAAACATGACCCACCCAATCCTAATACCAGCCAGTCCATACGTGTTGGGCTGAATCATGACTTGGCACCATCTAATATGCCTCTCTACAGAGTACAGTTTCAGTACTATTTTTGCACACCCCACTGGATTCTAGATGTGGAGAGAGGAAAGATCTGTGCAACACAGGCCCTCAGATAATAATTTGGTATCAGGGTCTAGAGAAGTCTCAACAGCAACCTCACTCCACCTCACTCCTTTCCATGGCTTAGATGACCAGAACACCAATGCATCAGATTTCAAGAATGACAACTCATATCTTCTAGACCCAGGCTCGAATCCTCGGTAAAGTGTGGGTTTTGTTCCTGTCGGGGGCGAAAAGAAAATCCTAACCTGCACAGTTTGCGGTGACTGCACTAGACAGGCGGCCTTAATTCCTCAGACTACACCGCAAGGTACTATAAGCAGTAGATGACAGTTTGACAGTCTTCTAGAAGATTCACACCCATCCAACCTATTATGCTTTCATATACATATAACACAGTAACCACTGATCTTATTTCCATCGCAGCAGAGTGGTCCACTGTGAGTGACATCAATGACTGTACTACACTAAGACCATGTCATTTTTAAACAGTGGAATACAACAGGGCACCAAGGAAATACATCTGTCAAACTTTCTTAATTCATAGATGTCTGAAGTCAATGCCTCACACTTTCAACACTAAGACTGCAAATGGTAGGAGAGCTTGGAATAAGGTGTTTGAGGACACACGTTTAATAGGAGGGAGTGTAGTAGTGTGGCTAACATGCTGCCATCCAGCCCAGCGGCCATGTGCTCAAATCTCCCTTGAGGTGGGATTAAAAAAATAGGCTCGCAGGTTGAACCATCCTGAAATCCATCATGTGCCATGCCGATAAGCATGAGCGGTCATATTTTGCCATCTCACTCGATCACCAGAGTCGTGGATCAGCTCCGTGTTTCTGTTTCGACCATGCCACATGGCCAAGCCATCCAGGTATTTATTTCATGGTCTTCCCCTTGGTCTCTTCCCTTCGATCTTGCCAGTTGTCACCAAGTTCTCCAATTCATTTCTTCTCATAACATGCCCAAACATTTTTGACTATCTACGCCTAATGTCTCTAATCAGTTTACGATCTTCATTTGTTTCTTGCAGGACTTGTTCATTGGTTTTTTTGTCTGTCCATGGCATTCTTTGCATTTTCCTCAGAAATTTCCACAGCCATCAGATGTTTTTCAGCGTGTCTGCTCATTGTCCACACTTCACATCCATATAAAAGTACAGGTTCTATGTAGCACTTCAACACTCTTTTTCTCATTTCAGTTGATATCTTTTTATTGGTCAGTATGTTTTTCATCTTGCAAAAGGCTACCTTTGCAGTGCCAATTATTGTTCTAATTTCTTCAAGGCATCTCCCATCTGATGTTATGAATGAAATAGATACCAGAACATTTCCTGCTGCCGACTGGTCTAGAAAAATATTATGGGGCTAGCACCATATTCCAAATAGCCCTCATGATGTGAAAAGAGGCCCTTTACTTTTTTTTAACCTTTACTATGTTCAATGACGATTTAGAAGATAAGGATAAAGAAAGTAACCCACAAATTCTGGGTCAGAACAACCCACTTGCTATCATATTTACATAACAAAGTAGTCTATGTTGTGCCAAAATTGCTGTCATAAATCTGGTTTCGGTTATGTTTAGGACCACTTTCATTGTACACTGATATCGCCATACGTGTCTCAGTCTCCTCCAATAGACCACATAAGGGGACTATTAGCTCTGTGCACAAACTCCAGAGCACTGATGAGAGTCCAATGTGTCTACAGCATAATCACTCATGCTATAAATATTCTTTTCATGGGTTGCTTTTAAGTTTTTTGAATTTTTCTGGGCAGTGGCTGGTTTGGCCTGCTCTTAAAGATTTCAAATTTGAGGGATATTTAACATATACACATATATCCCCCTGGCTGTTTGCCCTTGTTTGAGAAGGCTAGATGCTTGAACCACTATCCTAGGATCAGGGAACTTACACCAATGTTTTCTTATTTTGTAAAATTCCATACAAATCTAGGCTGTGAATTGAACCAGGTCTGCTCGAGCCAGAGGAGGACATCCTAATATTTCAGCTAACATGCCAAAAATATAATACTAGGTGACATCAAATTGCAATAACAGACAACCTTATAACAATGCCATTACAATGACATCTGTCATCAAATTATAGCAAGTTTTGCAAAAAGAAAAAAACTAAGATACAAATTAATATTTAAGTGTCAGCTCCTTGAATAGTGCAGTATGACATCATCATCTTCATCATGTAACCAGCCACTTGGCGTACATGTTCATGTCTCTCCACAGATCTCGGTCCCTGGTGTTCCAGATTAACTCTGCTGATGATATTCCTCCATGCTACTGTCTCAGCCCATCAAGATTAATTTCTCTCGGTCTGTCTCTGGCTCTTGTCTCAATGATCATTCCAGTCGCCAAAATGATCTCCATTGCCTCTCTTCGCATTACAAGACCAACAAAATTTGTTGAGTGACAACACGGCTGTTCTGACAAACTACATGGCGATGCAGACCAGGGAGGTACTGCCAAATTTCTAAGAGAGATAGACATGGTTAATTGGTAGGGGAAGATGAGAAAGAGAGGGTAGAAACAAGAGCAACTGGAGCATAAAGAGAAGCAGAAGGACAAGAAAGAGGAAGAAGAAGAAGAAGAAGGACAAGAAAGAGGAAGAAGAAGAAGAAGAAGAAGAAGAAGAAGAAGAAGAAGAAGAAGAAGAAGAAGAAGAAGAAGAAGAAGAAGAAGAAGAAGAAGAAGAAGAAGAAGAAGAAGAAGAAGAAGAAGAAGAAGAAAAGACTACCAACAACAATAGCCACACACAAACATACCTCAAAATCATACTTCTTTTCCCAGTGGAGCTGTTTGTGAGCCTTTGAAGGATCTCCTAATAGAAGTTCCTGAGTTTCAAATTAAAAAAACACTTTATAAGGAAACATTCTGTAAAACAGTGGTTTCCAAAATATTTTGCTAGGTTACATCCCCTGCATACCCACAACCCACCTCTTTCTTGGTATTAAGAGTCAACAGCAAATTCAAAACCACATAATCTCACCTTAGCACTGGTATAAAAAAGTAAACATTTTGAGAACATGTACCTATTTTGTGGCAACATACAAATGTGAATTTTGGACCATTTCATACCCACTAAAGAGGAGAACTGAAGTTTCCAAACTGAAATATTACAGACAAATTCTTAGAATATCGAGGATCAAGAAAATGAAAACTACTGACATTTTCACCAGATCTGAACACTGCTGAAAAACTAGCTCAAAAATAACATCTTATCTCAGAAACTGAAATATCTGAGCCATATTAAAAGTCACAGTGGTTTAATAAGAACAGTAATGAATGGGATGTTTCATTGAAGAAGAGGCTCCATCCATCCATCATGTGCCATGCCGGTAAGCGTGGGCGGTCATGTTCTGCCATCTCATTCGATCACCAGAGTCGTGGATCAGCTCTGTGTTCCTGTCTCGACCATGCCACGTGGCCAAGCCATCCAGGTATTTGCTTCTAGGTCTTCCCCTTGATCTCTTCCCTTCGATCTTGCCAGTTGTCACCAAGTTCTCCAATTCATTTCCTCTCATAATATGCCCTAAAAATTTTGACTGTCTACGTCTAATGACTCTAATCAGTTTACGATCTTCATTTGTTTCTTGAAGGACTTGTTCGTTGGTTTTTCTATCTGTCCATGGAATTCTTTGCATTTTCCTCAGAAACCACATTTCCACAGCCATTAGCTGTTTTTCAGCTTGACTGCTTATTGTCCATGCTTCACATCCATACAAAAGTATAGATTCTATGTAGCATCTCAACACTCTTTTTCTCGTTTCAATTGATATCTTTTTGTTGGTCAGTATGTTTTTCATCTTGCAAAAGGCTACCTTCGCAATGGCAATTCTTGTTCTAATCTCTTCAAGGCATCTCCCATCAGATGTTATGACTGTGCCGAGATAACAGTATCGATTCACTTGTTTAAGAATATGTCCATCTACTCGTAGAAGAGGCTCGGGATGACCTAACTGATAGTAGATGACAATAGATAGGGGACAATAAAGACACATGGACATGAAAATGCCTGAAGCAGAGAACTGGTGAAGATTATACAAATCTTTCTGACAGGCTGTGAGAAGAGCGACTTTCTGCAAAGAACTTGTTAAACGATGATACTGATAACCCCCATGGATCTATCTTACATCCCCTTGGACTTAGGACAATTACATGGATGTCTAGTATCTACATTTCTGGCTATAAAGTTATGGTACCAGGTTAATCGAGCCTAAAATGGTCCCCAGGAAATGTTCTGAGAAGCAAAGGCGGCTGGCATGATATTATCCACATCACAATCGAATATCAACGGGTCTAAAAATATGGAGCTAGCATTGTATACCTAATTCACCTTATAGCATGAAAAGGAACCTATTATTGATTTTACTTTACTAATGTGACTGTGGCCGGCTCCATGGCGAAGGGGTTATGGACGCAGATTGTGATCCCGCATTCGAAACATAGCTGCATGTGATTTGGCAGCAGACCGCGTTGCGTTGCTTCTTTACGACATAGTATAGGTGCCAGTCGTTCAGAAAGCAATGGCAAACTACTGACCAACAGCAAAAAATGCTGGTGTTGACTGCAACATCCTGTAAAAGAATATGCAACTAACTTTTAATGTGACTGTTAACATCTGTATCCAGAGGACCACGATACATTGATTAATTACTTCTACCTGAATACCTAAAGGACATTCTACTATTGTAAATCTTTTTGACCATGCAGTTGCTTTTTAAAATTTATTGCCGCTCAATTCAGAAATAATTAAAATATCAGAAACAGAACAATTTAAATTATCATGGAAAAGAATGGGAGGCGAAACTTGGATTTGCAGAATAATAGGTTTTACTTCATAAAGACAGAAACAAACAAATATTATGCCCTAACGGCCCTACATTTATAGGAATATCAATAGCCCACAGCATTCAAGTACACAAGAAACTGGAAACTTACAACTTCTGTAGGTCTGTAGTATTTGGGGTTGATTCTCACAAGTATGTTTCCAGTTGCTTGGTCTTTACCAACTTCATCTACTCCTTCACCCTCCCACCTGTAAGGAAATATAGCACATTAAGAAACAAATAGACTATCAATATTGGTTTTGTTCTGCACTGACGGCAACTGCCAGTGAGACTTTTGTGGACTGGTTAGTTGTCCTGGCTGAGCTGAGTTCAGGCTAGGCCAGATGGTTTTTAAATGTTATCTCCGATAGACACACTGAGATTGAGAACCTATGTTGCCAGATTTGAAAAAAAAATTGTATATGAACTATTTGGCCACTTTCTTTCTCACTCCATTCCTCCATGTGCATGCACTTTGAAAAAAATTAGACTGGACAGCAAAACAAGACTAGTTTTACCAGTTATCCCATATAGAAGCCAAAGTAAAAGTGAAGTCGGTCAGAAGAAGCCATAGACATATATGATCACTGCTATTCTATTGTTTGTCCATCAAACTTGAAAAGCCCCATACATCATCTGTCAGTCCCTTTGTGTTAGGACATGGCTAATTAGATGAATCTCAGCCTGGAATCATTTGTTAAAGTGAGGGCAAAGAAGTCCCAACTGGACTTTTGTTCCTTTATCACACTGGGGGAGTACATCCTGGTGCCATCCAACAAGCTACTTGAGCTCAGTCATCATCATTATCATGTGCACTGCCAACTGGCTTGAGTGATTATGATTCTCCACAGCTCCTATTCCCTAGTAGAAAATATCATTGCCATGAAATCTTGTCTCATTACATTCCTATATTGTTTTCCCCATTAATCTTACCAGTGTTTGCAATTTATTTTGGTTTTACACGTCTCATAATGTGATCAGAAAAAAATGTTGACAATGGATAAATTTCCTGTGTGTTATGGCTTCTTTCAAAACACACTGCTTATATTTGCTGCCCATGGTATTAGCAGCATTCTTCTTTTTTATTTTTTTTTGCGCTCGCTTGCTTTGAACTCAAGCGTAGTCCATACAGACTATTTATGGTAGTGATGGACTGAACTTTGCATGTGGATTAGCTTTCCCTTTTAACAGTGTCCCTCGCCATCAGGCGAACCCACTCCGACTTCAGAGGTACTTCTAATTTACATCCCCAAGTCAAGGACGACAGATCAACATTTGAGTCCAGCTGTCAGGTGTAGGGATTGAACCCCTAACCTCGGCATCAGCACAACGGATGTTTAAGAACATGCGTTCTTATCCATTTGGCCATGCGGACTTGCAAAGCATTCTTCTGTAAAACCACGTTTCCGAGTCCAGTGTCATATATGATTTCAAATCCCTACAGGCCTGGGTTTTGTTTTTTTACATCAGCTGCCATTTTGTCATTCAAAGTTGGTCTTTTATTGAGTCAGTACTTTACCATTTCCAGAAAGCAATGGCAAACCAACCAATGAACAAGTCCTTCAAGAAACAAATGAAGATCGTAAACTGATTAGAGACATTAGACGCAGACAGTCAAAATTTTTTGGGCATGTTGTGAGAAGAAATGGACTGGAGAACTCGGTGACAATTGGTAAGATCGAAGGGAACAGACCAAGGGGAAGACCTAGAAGCAAATACCTGGATGGCTTCGTGGCATGGTCAAGACAGAAACATGGAGCTGATCCACGACTCTGGTGATGGAGTGAGATGGCAAAATATGACCGCCCACGCTTAACGGCATGGCACATAATGGATGGATGGATGGATGGAATAGCAAACTACTGAAGGCAATTTTGCCTGGTAAATCAGAAACGACCAAAAAATGCTGGGGTTGACTCCGACTAACTTAACTTTACCTTTATCCATATTCAATACTAGTTTGGAAGAGCTATGGCTGAAAGGTAACGGGTGTCCACCTCAAGCTCAAAAGATGCAGGGTTCAATCTCATCACAAGAATGGACATTTTTCTAAGAACTTCTGGTACCTAATGATATCACATGACACCCTGTTCTCTTGGGTTTGAGATCCGACACCGAGGCTTCTTAGATAAGGGTGAAAAACACCAAAAAGTCCCGTGTGCAGGTTAAAAATCCCATGACAGTTGGGAAGATAGAGCTTATACCTTAGATGGGATATGTCCAGAGGAAGCAAACATGAACAAATTCATGTCAAACTCAGACACACTGACCTTTGAGATGCATAATCAGGTGTGATACTCTCCCTTGGACAAAGGAATAAAGAAGTATTAGTTCTATAAGCGCCTTAAGTGCCAGCACGCTGATATCTTTCATTGATTGATTGATTTAGGAATCAACATCACAGCATTCGGGGCATTCCCATAAGTGCTCCGTCCCCATCCTCAGCAGCCAGCGAAGAGTTCCAACACTAATAGTACCAGTAGCAATCTGATTATAAGTCTGTCTCGCCTTTCCTCTGAGCGTTAAGCGTCGGCCAGATCCCTTCGTCACTCCTCGTTGTCTCATTCTTGCCAGACCATAGTAATCCATTTGCTCCTCCGAGGTGTGCACGTGCTCCCACAAGGCCGCAACCACGTCTGCCTTGTCATGTATCAATAGCAAAGGCCAAGCGGGGTTTGGCAGCGATGCGGGTGATGGCGGCAGCAAACTGTGAGCAGCGCCATCTATGTCTTCTGTACGAGGGGCTGGTCATGTCTGTTTTGGAGTATGCAATGGCAATCCTGACTGTCAGCCATAAGCAGATAGAAAGGATGGAAAGGATACAGAATGAAGCTATGCGCATTATTCTTGGATGTACAAGAGATACAGCATGCAGGGCGATGCGCTACATTCTTGATTTTCCAACCATTGAAGAGAGAATGCAAGTTTGCAGGGCACGCGCCTACCTCAGAATTAACGCAAACACACAGCATCCACTGCATAGTGAAATTAGGAAGGTAAAGGGCAGCAGGTTAAAAAGAGGACGGTTTGGATGGGTCAAGCCGAAGACATTCTTCAACAGGTATGTTCACTTGAGGACTTAGAACCTGGCGAGGAGTGGGTGCAAGTGCCAACAGACTTTTGCACATCCTTTTCAGTTTGCATCCAACTAGATAGAAAATGCAGACAAGAAAATCCGGCTGCTGTGGAGGCTGAAGTACAAGCGTTGATTTTCGAGAATTTGCTAGACAGTGACGCGGTCATCTACACAGATGGGTCGGTCGTCCGACATGTGAGAAGCTCATGGGCCTTTACAGCTCGGGCCGGAGGGAGAATTGTGAAGGAGGACTCTGGTGCTTTCACTGAAACCACAAGTAGCCTGACCATGGAAGTCATGGCAGTAAGTAAAGCAATAACATGGCTCGAGACACAGACATTCACTAGGGCTTGTTTCCTTAGCGACTCAATGAACATGATCAAGAGGATAGAGGAGGGGTCGATCCGAAGAGAATGGTTGCTGCCTCTGAAGCGGTCTCGGCTGGCAAAGATTAGTTTCATCTTCGTGCCAGGGCATGCGGGAGTACAAGGAAATGAGCGGGCTGACAAGCTCGCAGGTGAGGCTACTGTGGAGGGCGGACGCGCCATGGCCACCAAGTTCTGCAGAGCCAGCCAATCTGTCCGCATGTTCATTTCCCAGCACACCGGCATGCCCTGGAGTAAAGATCCAGGCGATGCTTGTCACCCGTGACCTCCGAAGCGAAGCAAGCCACTCCGCACAAAGTCTGCCCGTCCTCACCCTCGTCAGCATGCTTTCTGAGTCAGTTACAATCACGATGTGTGTGTGTGATATCTTTCATTGACATTAACTACTTTGTGAACAGGCCAGCAAACACAATTCAAAATTGATCTTATACTATAGTCAGCAGTATAATCTTTTCCATATTCTGCACTCTTTGTAAGGTGTAAACAAACTAGGAATGACAAGAAAATGACTGAAAGATATCAAAGTTCAGCACAAAGTATTTTAGGAACATAAAAAAGACATGACAGTCTGTGGGAATGGTTCAAGGCAAATTTATAAGAGGAAGACAACTGTAAACGTGGGAAGAAAACATCAAAAGACTCAAATGAGGATCTTAAACTGTACCATCACAGTGAGCATAAGAAAATAGTGAAGATTCACTTACGCCAGCCTTTAATGTTAAACATCACAACTGATCTGATATGATGCAAAGGTGCCTTTGCTGCCAACATACCAGTATCTTGCACGAGCAAGATAGTAAATTCATCTTTAGGTCATAAATGCTGGAAGTTAAAGTTGCTTTCACTTACACTATAACCTTCCCCACACATCGGAAGCTTTTCTCAACAAACTCTCGAACACTGTGGGTCTCACCAGTGGCTACAACATAATCTTCTGGCACCTCAGCTTGTAGCATCAACCACATGGCCTGGATAAGAACAATAGAATATGAGAAGTCAGTAAACTACAAATGTCTATTTTTAAAAATTAAATAAGATACAAAAGATGAATTATTGCACTTACATTTACCATTTATTTCTGAAGGCAATCTAAACCAAACCTGACAAGATACATTTATCCCACTGCTGTATCAGTGTTTCCAAACCTACAGCACAGAAATACGTGCTCTGCTGTCCTGGCTGCATTCACACACCATCTTCAACCTTTGTATCAGCATAACACAATTACTGCTACTGTGACTTTTAATGCAACAAACAGGTGAAATCACTCAGGGTTAAGTTGGGACTATGAGGTTAACACTGAAGAATGTTACTCTAATGCTGATCATCCCAGTACAGGTACAGGTTCATTGGCCAATATGAACAGAACTGTGTGAGAGCACAGTCAATAACAAAGGCAATCAGATCAATGCTGGGGCAGCACCTGGCTGATGGACATTGGGTCCCTGGTCACTCTCCCAGCGTGAGGGAACTGCTGGGGTAATTGTCCACTAACCTTCAATAATAGGATACACGAAGATGAAAATGTAAATGAATAACAATACAAATCTCTATGAAGAAAGTACATCATGGATATCATCATTGCCCCAAAAAAATTAAGAAAACAAATACAAAATTGGTGGTCAGCATGGCCGATTGGGTGAGAGCACTTACTTTTAAACCTCTATTGTGCTGACGGCAAGGTAGCAGATTCAACCCACACACCAGTCAATTGGCCTAAAATGTTGACTTCTTGTCCTTGACTTTGGGATATAAATTACAAGTACCTCAAAAGTCAGAGTGGGTTCACACCTGATGGCAAGAGACACTATAATAAGGACAGCTAATCCACACCCAAAAATCAGCACTGGAAGTAGTAGCATCTGTATGGACTATGCATGTGTTCAAAGCGAGTAAACGCACATTTAAAAAAATAAATCCAGTAACTGAAACAACAATAGACACTATTTATCAAATTTTTAACCCATAAGGATTGAATAAATATAATTTAACAATTTATTTGGTAAGATACATACTTTTTCTTCAAGGTTAGCATGTAAATGATTTCTTTAATCACAAGAAAGACAACTATGATTTTACCTCTACGTAATCTTTGGCATGTCCCCAGTCTCTCTTAGCGTTCAGGTTGCCGAGCTCAAGGTCCTTCTGCTGCCCTAATGTAATCTTGGCCACTGCTCGAGTAATCTTCCTTGTCACGAATGTCTCACCTAATAAAGGACACCAGATGTTAACTACCACACAACATTGCATAAGCAAGCAAGTAACAATTAGTTTAGTTCAGTTTAGTCGATGAATCAACATCACGGCACACGGGTGCAACCTATAAGTGCTCCAGTCTCCTCCTAACTCAAACCTGAGTCTGGAGAAACTCAGCTCAGTGCACGAACTCTGTAGCACAGGCGAGGATCATGAAATACTTTGGGTAGATTTTCAACTCAAAATTTTGCCCCGGCAGTGCCATTAGGCTACTCTTTTTCGATTTCCAACTGCCAAGGGGTTTTTTACGTGCGCAACAATACACAAGGGCGTCTGATTGACCAGGGGAAATTTTATTACTAGAAGTCAACGTGAAAAAATTCCGGCCCTCACCGGGGCTTGAACCCAGGACCTCCAGCACTCAAAGCGGACACCATACCTCGAGACCATGTAGCCCCCCTAGCAAGTAACAATTATTTATTCTAAATTTAAATGGAATACAAATAAATGCAAAACAGGACACCTTGGCGTGATTTGGTTGACTGTCTATGCCCCAATGGGGGAATAAAGGGCAGAACAAGAAATAATTAGCTCGGTAGTTAGGTTGCCTGTCTGAGTGAGGAAAGCAAAGGTTTGCTGTTAACTGAGTAGCTCAGTAGTTAGGTTGCCTGTCTCAGTGAGGAAAGCAAAGATTTGCTGTTAACTGAGTAAGTGGCTCAGTAGTTAGGTTGCCTGTCTGAGTGAGGAAAGCAAAGGTTTGCTGTTAACTGAGTGAGTGGCTCAGTAGTTAGGTTGCCTGTCTGAGTGAGGAAAGCAAAGGTTTCTGTTAACTGAGTAGCTCAGTAGTTAGGTTGCCTTTCTGAGTGAGGAAAGCAAAGGTTTGCTGTTAACTGAGTGAGTGGCTCAGTAGTTAGGTTGCCTGTCTGAGTGAGGAAAGCAAAGGTTTTCTGTTAACTTAGTGAGTAGCTCAGTAGTTAGGTTGCCTGTCTCAGTGAGGAAAGCAAAGGTTTTCTGTTAACTTAGTGAGTAGCTCAGTAGTTAGGTTGCCTGGCTCAGTGAGGAAAGCAAAGATTTTCTGTTAACTGGGTGAGTGGCTTAATAGTTAGATTGCCTGTCTCAGCGAGGCAAGGCAAGAGTTTTCTGTCAATTAAGTGGCTCAGTAGTTAGGTTGCCTGGCTCAGTGAGGAAAGCAAAGGTTTGCTATTAACTGAGTAGCTCAGTAGTTAGGTTGCCTGTCTAAGTGAGGAAAGCAAAGGTTTTGTGTTAACTGAGTGAGTGGTTCAGTAGTTATGTTGCCTGTCTCAGCAAGGCAAGGCAAGGGTTTTCTGTCAATTAAGTGGTTCAGTAGTAGGCTGCCTGTCTCAGGCAAGGCAAAGGTTATGTTAACTGACTAGTCTGCACACTGTACGGTGAAAGCAGATAATGTTACAAACTTTGTATCTGTTTGGAAACATAATTTAAATCTAGTTCGCACAATTATCATAGCATAAATTAAAGTAACGGTTGTTTTTAATTATCTGTGACAGTTTAATAAAAAAAAAAAAAAACTAGCGCACACTATCGCAGTAAGACCAAGCAAGGCTTATATCCGACCTTGAGGACATATTACAACAGATAAACAATGCAGAATAACTAAATAAATTAAAAAGGCACATTAATCCTAGGTACAAATCCCCAGGGATTATTCAAAGTTGTATGGAAAGACTGGGTATTAACTGCATCTGCCACCAGTCAGATAGGTTAAAACACTGCACCCGTAGCTAAATGAGTGAAGATTTATGTGGCTAAGGGGAATAAAAAATAACTAGAAAAGCATGTCAGCATTATTTTTACTGTCACCTACTGCCTTTATTAACTTGCAGTGTAGGACAGGGGGGTCTTGAGCCTGAGGAATTAAGGCTGCCTAGCTAGTGCAGTCACAGTGAACTGTATAGCTTAGGATTTTTTTTTATACTACTTCATTATAAGTTCTGTAATTACGAAATGAGAAGAGATGAAAACACTGTAACGATGTGAAAGATCAGCAGTAGAGAAGGCAAAAGCAGGCCAAGAGAAATGATGCTGGATGGCCCAAGATGGTGGTATGAAGAATATCATCAAAGAGAATTGATCCAGAACATCAAAGACCGAGACACACAAATGTCTATGCCATTTAGCACTTTTGTTTATGTGCAAACCAATGACAAAGCTATACTGAAACAATGATACAACCTCAGTGAAGTATTTACTACTGTGTTACAAAAGAATGCAATGTAAGGCTATCTTAGTACAATTGTTATCAGTGCAAAAGTGTAACTTTTACAACTGAACTGTTTGGTTTGTAAATGATCACTTTCGTTGCATACAGGTATGTAGAGAAGTGCTCCAGTTTCCTGGCATTAAACACACAAGCAGAATCTCAGCACAGTGCACAAAATCTGTAGCACGAGTGAAAATCCAAATGTATGCGCATACAAGAATCACACATACTAGAAATATTCTCATATGGATAGGATCTTTCTGTGTAAAATTCCACCTGGACAGCAACCTGTTCAGTCTGTCCTTTACGATTTCAATTGCTGAGGTATATTTAACATGCAAACAGGCCATTCTAGTTGTGCATCCTTATCTGAGAGGATTAGACCTTTCAGCTAGTCTAGGAGAAAGCAGGTTAACAACAGGTGAATAGAGCATTGTTTTGCTAATCCAGCAGCTTCTGTAGTTTGTCTTGTTCCAGATGTACTGGTGTTACCTTTCATCTGGAGTAAACTAGGCAGGCAGGCAGGCAGAGAGAGAGAGAGAGAGAGAGAGAGAGAGAGAGAGAGAGAGAGAGAGAGAGAGAGAGAGAGAGAGAGAGAGAGAGAGAGAGAGAAAGAGAGAGAGAGAGAGAGAGAGAGAGAGCATGCTGCATGGGCAACACATGGTCTCTAAATCCAACCCAGGCTTTATGCCATGGAGAGGTATAACTCCATGTTACAAACTATCATCTGTCAAGACGGCCAGGTGCCAGTCAAAACTCCATACTGTCCACATCATTATGTATCTGATCCTTGTATACATTGTTGCTCTCATTATGGCCCACTGAAAAGTTGACCGACCTCTTGCCTAGTTCCCCTGCCTCATGCAACCTCATGCCCAATGTGTCTGCAATATCCTCTGCCCATAATCATGCTGATTGACCCCTTCCTTTTCTTCCGGGAAACATTGCCTGTATAACTGTTCTTTCCAAACAACTTAGACATTTACAAAGACTAAAATATTTCAGCTTCTTAGACATCATGCTGCTTATGGGCCAGATTTCAGTATTTACATTCTTCTTCTTGGTCCAGGATATTCTAAGAATATGGGGGATGAGTGGTCTTGAGGTATGGTGTCCGCCTCGAGTGCTGGGGGTCCCGGGTTCAAGCCCCGGTGAGGACCAGGATTTTTTCATGTGGACTTCCAGTAACAAAATTTCCCCCGTCTCTGGGTAGTGAGATCGGATAGTGAGTGTATTGTTGCACATGTAAAAAAATCCCTTGGCAGTTAGAAATCGAAAAAGAGTAGCCTAATGGCACTGCCTGGGCAAAATTTCTAGTTAAAAATCTACCCTAAAGTATTTCAGGATCCTCACTGGTGCTACGGAGTTTGTGCACTGAGCTGAGATTCTCCGGACTCAGGCTTGAGTTAGGAGTAGAACGGAGCACTTATGGGTTACACCCGTGTGCCATGATGTTACCTGCCGACTAAACTAAACTAAAGTATTCTAAGAACTTGTTTGTAACATCTGAATTCAAAAGCTCAAATTTTTTTCTTGACTGATTATGAAATGGTCCATGGCACACATCCAATGCTGCCATGATCTTGAGAATGTTACTGAAACGCAGGTGTTGTGTCATAGTTCTTAATACCATTAACCTCTACGCTGCTATGGCCAGCCCCCATCTAACTTCTGGTGAACAATTCCCATCCCTCTGTTGTTGATTGTGGAGCCAAGATATTCACAGTTGGTGACAATTTCAATTTCTTCATTGTTGATTGTGAGTTTTGCTACAGGCGTCTTGGAAGCAGACTGCCTTGCGTTGGTTTCCATACAGAGATATGAGTGCCGGTCATTCAGAAAACAATGGCAAACTACTGAACGTAAACTTACCAAGAAATCACAAACTATAAAAAATGCTGGGGTTGACTGCAATGTCCTGTAAAGGATATGCAATTAACTTAACACATAGCTGTATAAAATGGCTGGTAGAGATCTCATTGGGAAAGTAAAGATGCCAGCATATAATTGACAACATGAGTTCTTATGTGTCGTTTGGACACGAACAAATTAATCCAAAATCATACCCACAAAATTATCTTCATTGAATGTAAACACTATCAAATGTCATCTCCACACTGGATGTCATCTCCTATACCCTCTGCCCCATGTCTTCATTGGTGCACTCATACAGGCTTCTTTTCCCATCTTTTGATGTTGTCTACCCACATGTGGCATTGACTTCCTCTTTAATGAAGTTTATATTTTTTCCAACCCGCACATAAACAAATTCATCAGTACTGACTGGCACTCACAGAAGATAGAAGTTTATATTTTTCCAACCAGCACAGCTCTGGGGTTGGGCTAGCCTCATAAAATAAGTTTAAAAAAACAAAAATCAACTAAGGTCCTTTTTACAAGCCTTAGGTGTACTGGCCATACGATGCTAGACCCACAGTTGTATAGCCCTTTACCTGGCAGAACGTCCGAGAGCATTTTTACCCCTGGAACAGGCTAAACATCCCAAAACGTTCATGATTACTAAGTATTGTAAAAACGCAATCTCACGGCTTTCCGAGACTTCCGACTGTCTACTTTCGGTTTTGCCGATAGCTTGACAACGTGGCCGCCATTTGCAAGCATGTACTTTGAATTTGAACGGATTTTAAAAAATAGTTTTTGGGGGTTTTACGCTTTGTATTTCAAAATGGATTTCGACGATTCTTCAAGTGATAGCGGAGATTTTGCTGGGTTCAATTTAAGTGACATTGAAGGGTATGAAGTTGACTATTAATCGGAGCTAGATATCAGTGATCAGCGTTAGCAGTCGTGAGTCAGACTTTAAAGAAAGTGATTCTGATTCTGAAAATGTGTTTGTAAATTGCCGTATAAATGATTGACAATCACAAAGAATATGTTGCATTTTGTAAATATTTGTGTCCATGTGTTGATTACCAGCAACATTGGATTACTTATTCACGTGAGTAAAATAATCTGCATGCAGTTTCCTTCATTTTGTTTTCTATTTCACTAAAATCTGTTGACTAACACCTAAGATGTGATGTTTTTACTAAAGTAACTAACATTTTACCACACCTGAAAAATCTTGCCCATTCAGAGCTAAAAAACGGACAAACGTCTGCCCTGCAAAGGGATAGACAAATCATCATTCCATAGCTGATGTGGTCGGTATCATGGAAGCCACCTTTACTTCCCAAGACACTTCCTAGTACCCATCTAGGCTGTGCTGACCTGGGTGCCAAGGTCAATTTAAAAAATATGAATCTGTCCCGATGAGATTTTAACTCATCACCATCAGCCACTTCACTAATGCAGCTCCCGCCTCATAAAATGGGCAGCAGATAATTGTCTGAATTTTCTATGATTTGTCTAGGAAGGAAAGGTGGAAAGGAAGGGAACTAGCCAACTAACCTCATAGCATTTCTTAGAATATATAACAGCCTAATGCTTTACTTACACACAGCACTATCTTTTGTGGAGATTCCTTTAGTTTAGTTTAGTTGATGGATCAACATCACGGCACATGGGTGTAATCCATGAGTGCTCCGTTCTACTCCTAACTCAAGCCTGAGTCCGGAGAATCTCAGCTAAGTGCACTAACTCTATAGCACCGGAGAGGATCCTGAAATACTTTGGGTAGATTTTTAACTTTTTAACTTTTTTTTAGACTAGTCTTTTTTCAATTTCCAATTGCCAAGGGTGTTTTACGTGCGCAACAATACACATGGGCGCCCGGTCTCACTACCCAGAGACCAGGGACAATTTTGTTACTAGATATCCACGTGAAAAAATCCTAGCTCTCACCGGGGCTAGAACCCGGGACCTCCAGCACTTGAAGCGGACACCATACCCTGAGACCACTCAGCCCCCTAAAGGAGATTCCTTTACCTTTATTTACCATTTATTTTAATATAAAATGATAAAATATAAAGTAAACTAATCTTCCTGCAAACAAGCAGAGAAATGATTGGGCCTGATACTGGATTAGCTCCTTTCTGGGCGTTCATTAAAAAAAGGAGCCTCTGTGGCGAAGTGGTCAAGCCGCCTGCCTAGCGCTCCAAAGGTTGTGGGTTCAATTCCAGGCTAGGTCTTTCAGTTCACGAGTTTATTTTTCTCGGAGACTCCTGGGGGTCATCGCTGGAACTATGGAATTCGTGCTTTGTGCAATGCTTTCTGCAGGCCACTCTGCGATAAGAGACCGAGCACATGGGATAAAACCCGGTGTAATGAGTCAATCCTCTCGACTTTTTAGACTTTTTTAAAGCAGAGAAATATGAAATAATAGACCTTGACATATGTTATTCATAGTATTATGTGCTGAGCTGGCCAGCTCAATTTTAACAGGTCAACTAAAATTTTCTCAGTGCAGAGACAACCTTCACTGTCTTCTTATCACATCTTTCACTGCACTTCATACACCATGCTTTAATGTCATTGTACCAAGCCTAGCTACCATCTTTTGATCACAGGGATCAATACTGTCACACTTGCCACCACGATAAAAGGCAAACATGATAACACCTATGCTCATCTTCTCTGCAGTTGTGTGTATAAAATGACAGCCTGTGGGAATTCAAACACCCAAAAAATGCTTCAGGTGTCAAAAGTGAACAGATGGTTGCTTGATTTTTAATGATTATTGAATTAAGCTGAGTTAGCAGCTTTGATTATTTTCTGTCAGCTCAAAGAATCAAATTCTGCTGTAAAAATGCTTGCTGTGTGCAGCAGTTGAGGAGCACGTGGTATGAGGGGTGAGGATGTCTGCCTCACATATTATGGGATGTGTGTTCTCTATTCCTTGGTAAGGCTCAGAAGTTTATGAATAGACCATCACATTACCCACAAGTAAAGACAATTATACAATCCTTCACAAGTATTAGACAAATAAATCCATCATCCACAAAAACAGACAATCACACAATCTTCCACAAGAAAGACAACCATACAATCCTCCACAATCTTCCCCACAAATAAAGACAAGCATACAATCTTCAACAAAACAACCACAAATTCCCCCTTAGTTGAAGACAACCACAATAAAATCCACAATTAAAGATATCCACTACATCTCTCCACAAGTAATAACAACCTCACAATCTCCCACAAGCAAAGACAACCACACAATGCTCCACAAAACAACCACAAATTCTCCTATAGTTAAAGACTTTCACAATATCACAAACAATCAGAGACAGCCACTACATCTTCCCACAAGTAATGAAGTAATCACAACCACACAGTTCCCACAAGTCAAGTCAGCAACAACACCCCCTCCTCTCTCTCTCTCTCTACAAGAAAAAGAAAAACCCAGTCAAGACAATAACAAGCACCATGCAAGATACATATCACCACACAATCCCAACCCCTGCCTGCAGTTTCAACTTACCTCTCCTGGGGCTCTCATGGTTAAAGAGGATCCCATTACAAGCAAACATGTTGTATGCCTCTCTATAGTTGACAACAATCCAATATGCATACAGTTTAGCTACACCTGGAGAAGAACAGAGATTAAATGTTCAGGTCACTGTGTGACAATGTAAATGAGACCTATATTTACACTAATTCAACAAGAATAAAAGCACAGAATAGGAATATGCAGCTCAACAAATGGAACAAAACACACAGATACATCATCAATCAATTTAGTAATGTTTTGTGTTTTTATACAGGCTCGAATATCGGTGACAGCAGTTAACACCTCTTTTCTCATACCATGCTGTATTCCCTATCATGAAACATGACATACATACAGCAGTGACTGGTAGCTAGTATCATCTTCCCCACTAACAACACCACCACCACCACAACTACCACCACCATTCAGGGTCCTGACAGCTTGTGTGGGCGATCATGCTTCTCCACATCTCCCAATCTTCAGCATCATCATCAATTATCGCACTGATAAATTCCCAAGGTTGTGTGACGATTTGTTCAATGCTCGGTCTTTGCAGACTTAGATGGAAAGGGCATGTTAGGAGGATGGATGATGGTAGAATACCAAAAGACATCTTTTTTGGTGAATTACAGATGGATAGGAGATCTCAGGGTTTGGCCTCTATTACTATACAAAGATGTGTGTAAGTAGGACATGACTGATACAGGCATTGATAATGCACCTTGGGAGCAAATTGCCGCCGAACGTGTTGCATAGAGAGCAAATATCAGAAATGGAACAAAGACAAAGGAGAAAATGATTGCAGATAGTTCACACACTGAGCGCGTGAGACTTAAGATGGTGTGTGATGGTGACATTCACCATGAGTTCATATACATCTATTGTGGACGAACATTTACAGCGTGAATTGGTCTGATCAGTCACATTCGCTACAACATGGGTTGTAGTAGTTATGCCTTTTTGAAGCTCAATATAACAAACTATTGTCTGTCAAAACGGAATGGTGCCAATGAATGAATGATTAAGAGCTGCCAAGAACTTTCTCTTCATATCTTCTTATGTCTCTTTTCCCACAAAACTCACCAGTTGTTGTGCTGCTGTTGATGTGTCAGTGGTTGTTTTCTTCTATATTCATGATATTCTCAACATTCTTCCAAGAACCTCATCCATACTCCCCCGTTTCCCTATCATTTCATTACACATTGTCCAGCATTCACAAATATACAGAATAACAGGCCACACACACATTTTCAGTAAACAGAATTTCGTACTTTTTTCTGTTTTCACAGCACTGCTCATTCTTAACAGTATTTTGTTGTTATGGAGATACATTTCTTGATGTCTGTGTCAAGTCTTCTGCAACACTGTTGCAGAAGTTGAAGATGAACTACAGAAATGGTACCAGGCATTGTTAAATATATGTGCTATTTAAAAAACACAAGAGATGTAAACTCAGCTTGTAGCATCAGAAAATGATCAGTAGCTAATGGGGACAATATATGATACATAGGGAGAGCCAGGCAGTGTACAGCACTAGTGTGTTACCAGGGCCAGTAAGGAAAACAAAGAAAGTGAACAATGTAACCAACCATGCATGTTGCAAAGAGACTAAGGAGGATTGGCATGAGACTTGTTACCTCATCCAATAAACAACTTTAGCTGCACAACCCAACTAATCATGACAAGTACACACAGGCCTTGAGTTAGTTGAGGGCTTATTCCTCACTGGAATATAACAGGCAGAAGAAGACATCAATGCAATGGGGTAGGCAGAATGTCTGTGGAGTTAAGTTAGTTGCATATCCTTTACAAGACTTCACATTCAACCCCAGCATTTTTTGGCTGTTTGTGATTTCTTGGCAAGTTTATGTTCAGTAGTTTTCCATTGCTTTCTGAATGACCGGTACCCACACCACTGCATGAAAATATCAACACGAGACGGTTTGCCCCAAAATCGCCCGCAGCTGTGTTTCGAACGTGGTGTGCAGGATTACAAATTGCGTCCGTAACCCCTTCACCACAGAGCTGTTAGTGGAGATGGGTGCAAAATTGTACTTCTATACAACTAAGGGAAAAGTTATGACAATAGAAGCATGTTTAATATTACAGCAGATGATAGCTGACATATTTAGAATAATCAAGCATAAGCACCCGGGTTTAAATCTTCAGTAAGGTATGGATTTTTTTGGGTCAAAAGAAAATCCTAACCTGCACAGTTCATGGCAACTGCACTTGCCAGGTGGCCTTAATTCCTCAGGCTCAAGACACCCCCTCCTCCACCCACCCACCCACACACACACACACACCTCTAGGCACTATAGGCATAGATGACAGAGCAGAAGTCATCTTAGACCACGACACATTTACCAAAGATTGAGCAGATGTATCCAGGGATGTGATACTTGTATCATATGTTTTGAGTTGATGCAGAAGATATACCTGTTTCTTAAGATGGTTGGTCTACAGTAGTCGGCAATCATGACTCTCCACTTCTCTCCACCATTTATTTTAATGGAGAAGGTGCTGATTACAGGATTATTGATTGCGCAACAGTTTACAAATTCCTCAACTTCTCTTGCCTAGCATTTCCACCACATAAAGCTAACTTCTTTATTCTACCGCTTCTGTATATGTCCCATAAATTTCATATTATTTTCTTCCTTATGGTTTTGTTGAGTAATCTAGGAATGCCTGCTGCTGTTGATGTGTCAGTGGTTGTTTTCTTCTATGTACATGATATTCTCAACATTCTTCCAAGAACCTCATCCATACTCCCCCGTTTCCCTATCATTTCATTACACATTGTCCAGCATTCACATCTATACAGAATAACAGGCCACACACACATTTTCAGTAAACAGAATTTCAGTACTTTTTTCTGTTTTCACAGCACTGCTCATTCTTAACAGTATTTTGTTGTTATGGAGATACATTTCTTGATGTCTGTGTCAAGTCTTCTGCAACACTGTTGCAGAAGTTGAAGATGAATTACAGAAATGGTACCAGGCATTGTTAAATATATGTGCTATTTAAAAAACACAAGAGATGTAAACTCAGCTTGTAGCATCAGAAAATGATCAGTAGCTAATGGGGACAATATATGATACATAGGGAGAGCCAGGCAGTGTACAGCACTAGTGTGTTACCAGGGCCAGTAAGGAAAACAAAGAAAGTGAACAATGTAACCAACCATGCATGTTGCAAGAGACTAAGGAGGATTGGCATGAGACTTGTTACCTCATCCAATAAACAACTTTAGCTGCACACCCCAACTAATCATGACAAGTACACACAGGCCTTGAGTTAGTTGAGGGCTTATTCCTCACTGGAATATAACAGGCAGAAGAAGACATCAATGCAATGGGGTAGGCAGAATGTCTGTGGAGTTAAGTTAGTTGCATATCCTTTACAAGACTTCACATTCAACCCCAGCATTTTTTGGCTGTTTGTGATTTCTTGGCAAGTTTATGTTCAGTAGTTTTCCATTGCTTTCTGAATGACCGGTACCCACACCACTGCATGAAAATATCAACATGAGACGGTTTGCCCCAAAATCGCCCGCAGCTGTGTTTCGAACGTGGTATGCAGGATTACAAATTGCGTCCGTAACACCTTCACCACAGAGCTGTTAGTGGAGATGGGTGCAAAATTGTACTTCTATAAAACTAAGGGAAAAGTTATGACAATAGAAGCATGTTTAATATTACAGCAGATGATAGCTGACATATTTAGAATAATCAAGCATAAGCACCCGGGTTTAAATCTTCGGTAAGGTATGGATTTTTTTGGGTCAAAAGAAAATCCTAACCTGCACAGTTCATGGCAACTGCACTTGCCAGGTGGCCTTAATTCCTCAGGCTCAAGACACCCCCCCCCCCCATCCACCCACCCACCTCTAGGCACTATAGGCATAAATGACAGAGCAGAAGTCATCTTAGACCACGACACATTTACCAAAGATTGAGCAGATGTATCCAGGGATGTGATACTTGTATCATATGTTTTGAGTTGATGCAGAAGATATACCTGTTTCTTAAGATGGTTGGTCTACAGTAGACGGCAATCATGACTCTCCACCATTTATTTTAATGGAGAAGGTGCTGATTACAGGATTATTGATTGCGCAACTGTTTACAAATTCCTCAACTTCTCTTGCCTAGCATTTCCACCACATAAAGCTAACTTCTTTATTCTACCGCTTCTGTATATGTCCCATAAATTTCATATTATTTTCTTCCTTATGGTTTTGTTGAGTAATCTAGGAATGCCTGCTGCTGTTGATGTGTCAGTGGTTGTTTTCTTCTATGTTCATGATATTCTCAACATTCTTCCAAGAACCTCATCCATACTCCCCCGTTTCCCTATCATTTCATTACACATTGTCCAGCATTCACATCTATACAGAATAACAGGTCACACACACATTTTCAGTAAACAGAATTTCGTACTTTTTTCTGTATTCACAGCACTGCTCATTCTTAACAGTAGTTTGTTGTTATGGAGATACATTTCTTGATGTCTGTGTCAAGTCTTCTGCAACACTGTTGCAGAAGTTGAAGATGAACTACAGAAATGGTACCAGGCATTGTTAAATATATGTGCTATTTAAAAAACACAAGAGATGTAAACTCAGCTTGTAGCATCAGAAAATGATCAGTAGCTAATGGGGACATGTAACAGAGCACCATCTCTGTTAGTGGGTTAGGAGGTGATGTGCAAAGACTAGGCACGGTTGAGCATCCCGTATAAACGTAACTAGGGACGCTCAAGCCGTGACGCGGGGGTTAGAGATGTTAGTTACTATCTGGACCTTGAATTGACAACATCTATTGTAATAACAGAAAACCTCTTGTATGCTGTTTTATATTATACGATGTATTCAGTCAAATTAAACATATGAAAAATACAACCAGGACTTCGCTTGCATCTGCCGTATAACTGTTGCTCTGTTATATGAGTAGATTTGGTGCCGCTATCTCAGGATTTTGGACTTGGTTGTTGCAGACACAGCGTGAAGTATTACGAAAATATACGGCACAGCGGAGGACTTTTGTTGAACGCCTTTTCTCAAGTTGCTTTGCGTTGCTACAACAAAAACGTTACCACAACAGATGATTTGCTGGCCATATCGAGTTTTACTGACTGAGTGAATCTTGTCAGAAGCCACAGTCAAAGGATCCAGACCTTGTCAAAGGTTGCAACTCATATTGGAACCACCACAAATCGTTTTACTGAGGCTAGTTGATTGGAGCTGCTATACATCTTGTCATGAATTGCTGGATGGAGCTACCATCGTAGGCTGTTTGTCAGAATTGCCATCATCGTGTCCTAGAGTGACCTGGCCGTTGTCCTTGGGCGTCACTATGCTGTAAGTCTTGACCTGCTGTTATCGGGGCTGTTGATTGACCTTGGCTGCCTGAAGGAGGTCACTTACTGGAGCTGTCCCAGACTGAAGAAATTTTGTTGCTTTCGAAAACAAAACAGCCGCAACTAACCTGAACTTTGGGAGAAACCATAGCTCATCAAGATGTCTGTCATAAAGAATGCGATTTACTTGCTTTGGTCTTTTCGGACGCGGGTGGGCATAATGGGTTGCCATCCTGCTGAAGAAGAGAACCTATTGTAAACGCTTCGTTTTTGAGCTTGAGCCGTTTCAAATCCAGACATGCCCTTTTTCGGGTGAAGTCTAGACGTGCCCTTTTTCGGGTGAAAAGAAGCCACAAATCCGAGGTGCCCACCAATGGGTGAAATGAAGAGTCCAGAAGTTTTCCTTTCTCTATGATGGAATCGAGGAACACAACATGCTTGTTTTTTTTTCCTGTGAAGCCTACAATTGTCAAGCATAATCGTCAGTCGGCACATTTGGACTTTCCTTTTGGACTCGTGGAAGATATATCCATGAACGGTATTTAAGATAATTGATATTTAACTAATATAACATAACATAACATTGTGTGTTAAGTAAAATTAATTAATTAATTAGAACACTTGATTTTTATAGGACGAAAAACAGATGCTTACGTCCCTTGTCTAATTCAAATACACCTGCAGTTATATACTTATTGATAACTATTAACTATATTATAATTGTGAATTTGTTTATATAAGTTGTATAGCAAAACTATTTCAGCATGGCAGAGGAACAAGTTTCCTTAACACAGGTTTTAACTGGAGTAGGCACGGCAATAGGCAGACTCAACACAGCAATAAAGCAACAAGGAGTAGGGACAGAGATTGAGAAATTTAGTGGGCAGGCGAAAGATTTCAAGAAATGGATGACTTCGGTGGAGAAACATGCATTCTTGGTGGCAGCAACGGATGAGGAGAAGATGAAAATTGCTTACCAGGCCACTGTAGCACCGGTTTCGGATCACATTAGAAGAAAATTAGAAGCTAGAGTAGATGAGACTTGGGAGCAGTTTAAGGATGACTTGGCCCACAAGTATGCTGAAATCACAGATCCTCAGCATGCGTTTTCAGTGTTAAGACAATCCAAGCAAAACACTGGAGAAACTGTGCAATTATTTAGTGATAGGTTGATTAACCTAGCTGAGGAGGCATTCCTGGGACAGAACGTACGAGGGGAGGAAGTGGAACGAATGTTGGTCGGGATTTTTGTAGACGGTATAAAGTCAGATGGACTGAAGTTTAAATTAATGAGAGAAAACCCTGAGAGATTATCACAAGCTGTGGATATAGCTGTACAGGAAGAGAATTTGAGACAAAGATTTAGACAGAGTAGGATGAGAAATAGGAACTAGTCGGGAGGATAGGATCGAAGAGCCCATGGAGATCGGACAAGCAAGGTTCGGATGGAATAGAAGAGGAGGAATACAGACGTTGCAGGGAGGTAATGAAAATGCTTATGATAGAAGAAGACAAATGAGAAATTCTATAAGAGAAATGGTAGGTAACACAAATATAGTCTGTTGGGATTGCGGACAACACGGACACATTTTTAAATTCTGTGGTAACAGGCGTGTTCAGTCGAATACACAAAATAGAAATGTTAATAACACATCAAATAGGAATTTTGAAGATAGACAGAGGAATTTTACAAGGCCAAGAACGCAGGAAAACCGGAATCCCACTTACTGAATAGGACCTGCGGTAGGAGGGAAGATAACAAGGTCCCAAGAATTAAGGAATATTTTAATGACAAGTATAGGAGGACGAGTAGAAAGTGGTCTCAACTGGGTGAAATCAAACAGTTTTCAATAAATAAAACGGACCCCAGTTCATGCATAATAGAAATAGGGAAATATAGAATTCGAACATTAATTGATTCGGGAGCTCAAGTTAGTGTAATCAAAGAAAATTTTTTTATACAAAATAATAAAAAATTGCAAAATATGCAATAGGAGTCATGACACTCTTCACTCTGTTACAGGACAAAATTTAGATGTAGTTGGCCAAACAATGATAAATTTCAAATTAGGAGGAATCAATGTAAGACACCTTTTTCACGTAGTCAAAGAGTTAAATAGGAACATGCTTATAGGTAGGGACTTCTTACTGAAAAATGGTGTAAGACTTTTTTTGGATCTGCACAAGTTAAGATTCCAGGGTGTGTATGTAGATTTAGAAGAGGACATGCACATATCAGCACTGGTTAGGGTTAAAACGTCCACGACTTTAAAACCACAGACGGTTAATCTGATACAGGCGAAAGTGAAAAGAAATCTGTATTATTTAGTAGGACATACAGTTAGAATAACAGAGTTACAAAGGGAGATAATAGATGAACCTGGTCTAGAAGTTCCAGATGGAATAATGACATTAGATAAACACTTAACTTTTCCAGTAATGATTATTAACAACACAGGCAAGGAAATTAAATTGTACAGAGGATGTGTAATAGCCGAAGTAGAACATGATCCTAACAGCATATTAACAACAGATAGAGTAGAAATGCCGAGAATTAATTATCCAGAAACCCCTATAGAAAGAATCAATACCAGAAATAGACGTGGAAGAAGATGGAACGTGCGGAATGATGAATTGATCCATCCATTCAGAAAACATACATCTCAAATATATTCAGTAGACAAAACAACAAGAGAACAAGAATTATTAGCAAAGTTAAAAGCTCCACCGGAAAATAAGGAAATATTAGAAAAACTTGTAAAAGAGAATCAAGATGTTTTTGCAATTAACGACTTAGAATTGGGGAAGACCAAAACAGTCACTATGGAAATAGATACTGGAAATCACCCACCAATTAGTTTGAAACCGTATAGAACTCCCTTAAGGAATAGAGAAATTGTCGAAAAGGCAATAGAAGATATGCTAAAAGCAGGAATAATAACAAGATTGAAGTCAGAATGGTCATCTCCGATTGTCATAGTGACCAAGGCCGATGGTTCACACTGATTCTGCTGTGACTACAGGGCGTTGAACAAAATCACTAAGAATGTAGCTTACACATTGCCTGTGATCGACAATATTTTAGGGTTACTTAATGGGTCTACCTTCTTCACTACATTGGATGCAAGGTCAGGATTTTGGTGTATCCCTATGTCCCCAGATGCTCAAAAGAAAAGTGCTTTCTGTACACACGCAGGTACTTACAAATTTTTACGAATGCCTTTTGGGGTCAAAACTGCGCCTTCTCACTATATGCTATTAACTCTTTCGCTACCGTGCTCCCATCTGTGGACAGAATTGATTTGCTGTAATGGCAGTCCGCCCTTTTCGTCCCACAAAATGATCAGTGGTTTATTTCACATATTTCTGCTCCGTTTCGGAATTTTAAGTTACTGTAAACTAAAAAGTAGTACAGCCGAAAGATCTCTACGCCATCTTGGAGCGGTCAATGGTTTTCTAATTTTTGATTCTTGTGAATTTTCAGTTTTAAGGTAGTGTTAATTTGTTTGTTTTGGTTTTTCACAATGGAAACGCCCACCAGTATGCGTCCACGTAGAATGACTTCAGATCAAGCTAGATTATTATTCGAAACCTGTTTTAACAATAGTGATTCCGATAATAGTGATTCAGACAGCAGTTATATCTGTGAATCTAACATTTTAGCACGTGGTGATAAAGATATTACTAGTGGAACTTCGTCTTCAGCTGAGATGTCTGATGAATGTTCGTCTGACAATGAAAGTCAGGATGTCACAATCACTTCTCAGCGGAAAGGAAAGCAAACAGTACAAAATAAGAATAAAACCTGGAGGAAAAAAGTTGAATCTACAAGCTTCTGTACAGCGTGATGCACCTATCCCATCACCATCGACATGGCAAGATGTGTCAGAAGGAGAAACAAACCGAAGTTTGAATTTCGTCCCTCGAAGGATCTCACGTCAACTCAAAACTTTTCATCTGCAAACACCTATGGATTTTCTAAAAGGTTTTTTGATGATGACATAGTGGTTTGTAAAATTAAAAATGTAAACAAATTGCAAAAAAAGATCTTGATGCAGAAAAATCCTAAAAAAAAAACTTCTAGTCTGTTATCCTGGACCCCACTCACGAAGCATGAATGGCTGAAGTTTACGTCTGTCATTATTGCTTGGGACTTGATCCAAGACCATCTATCAAAGACTATTGGTGTACAAGTGCACATTTTATACCCTTGTATGCCACAAATTTTTTCCCCAGGAACAGATTTGAATCTTTTTTTAAAAACCCAATGTTTCACGTTTTGAACCAGAAGAATCACGTGAAAAAAAAATTGATCCTCTTTTTGACATGGTCCTGAAGAGATTCCAGGAAGCTTTTTACCCATTTGAAATGTGTCCTTTGATAAAAATGTTTATTGGGGGAAAAGGGCAGATTTCAGAAACGGGACAATACAATGCAACAAAACCTCACAAGTACCACATCAAAACATTTGGCCTTTGTGATTCTGCGACGGGCTATGTTTTGAATTTAAAAATTTACTATGGACGAAACACCGAATACAGTCCAGATTTAGATCTCACAACTGCTCATGCAGTGAAAGTGTTTGCCACACTACTGAATGTTCTCGGAGCTGGCCATCACATCTTTGCTGACAGATTCTACACTTCGAAAGCTCTGATTGATTATCTGCATTCCAACAATTTCAATTTTTACAGGAACACTGAATGTCAACCAGAGGTTTCCCCTCCTGAGTTGTTTATGGATCATGATTAGAATCTGCGGCAAAATTTCTTTTCGGATGGTTGATTGGAAGCAATGGGTTTATTTTTAGAATAGTGTTGTTTGTTCAGTAAATTCAATTGGGGTTAGCAGTGAAGAGATATTTTGGGTAACAAAAGCCCCCCCGGTAAGTACAATGTTTACATTTTTTTACCTACTTTTGTCAATTTTTTTACAAATTATATTATTATTTTTATTTTTTACAACCTAAAGCGAAATTCTCCTACCAAAATATTCCTTGTCCAATCCCCTTTATTTTGATATATAAACAACTTTCTTCTACAATTTTAACCCTTTTTTTACTTTACTGGAGGAGACCCCCCCTTCCAGATTTCAGCCATTATTTTTTGTCATTTTGGTTAAAAAAACATGGTTCAGAATATAAACCAAAACTTTTTTTTGGGTTTCTTTAATGGCAATACTGTTTATATTCTTGAAGACAAGTGGTGTTTGTTTGATTATTCAGTAAATTAAAAAATGATTAGCAGTATAGGAGTGTAGAAAAAAACATTCTAAGTGCAATGTTTACATTATTTTTACCTACTTTTGTCCAATTATTTTTCAAATTTTATTATTATTTTTTTTTTATTTACAACCTAAAGCAGAAATTCTCCTACCAAAAATTCCTTTTCCAATCCCCTTTATTTTGATATATAATACAACATTTCTTTACAATTTTAACCCTTTTTATAACTTTACTTGAGAGAAACCCCCCTTCCAGATTTCAGCCATTATTTTTTGTCATTTTTTTTTAAAAAGACATGGTTCAGAATATGAAACCCAAAAATTCTTTTTGGATTTTCTTTAATGAGGGAATACTGTTTTTATTCTTTAAGACAAGTGGTGTTTTTTTTGATTATTCATAAATTAAACCCTGAAATTTGCAGTATAGGAGTGTAGAAAACACATTCTAAGTGCAATGTTTACATTATTTTTTCCTACTTTTGTCCATTATTTTACAAATTATATTATTATTTTTAATTTTTTTTACAACTAAAGCAGAAATTCTCCTACCAACATATTCCTTGTCCAATCCCCTTTATTTTTATATATAATACAACATTTCTTCTACAATTTTAACCATTTTTATAACTTTACTGTGAGAGACCCCACCTTCCCGATTTCAGCCATTATTTTTTTTCATTTTTTGGGTTTAAAAAAAAAATGGTTCAGAATATGACCAAAATTCTTTTTTTGGGTTTTCTTTTTAAAGAGCAATACTGTTTATATTCTTGAAAACAAGTGGTGTTTGTTTGATTATTTAGTAAAAATTTAAAAATGATTAGCAGTATAGGAGTGTAGAAAAAACCTTATAAGTGCAGTTTTTTTTAATAATTTTTACCTCTTTAATTTCAGTTGTTATTATTAAACCTCTCATTATTGTCATAATATTTTGTAACCCATCAATTAATTATTAAAACTGTCATGTTCCTTGTGCAATCCTCTTTAATTTTATATGTAAAAACAATAGATCTGCTACCATCTTAACCATTTTAAAAGCATTATTGTAACCCACCCCTAGTTCCAATTTTCTGCCATAAATTTCTTTTTGGTTTACAGCCCAGTTTTTGTTTGGTAGTGAAGAGTTAAAAATCAAGTATTTGAAGGCATGCAAAAATTTGCATTAGCATATATAGATGACATTTTAATCTACACAGCAGGAGACGTACCCGGACCACCTGAAACATGTAAAATTGGTATTTGAAGGTTAAGATTTCATGATGTTTAAAAAAAAACTCAGTAAATGTGAATTTCTAAAAAAAAGAAACCTGGGATACATTATTTATAGAGAAGGAATTAAACCAGATCAGGATAAAGTAAAAGGCCCATTAAAGAATTTTCCCGCTCCAACCAACGTAAGAGAAGTTCGTGCGTTTTTCAGTACATGTGGGTACTATCGTCGTTTCATTCCAGGTTTCTCAAAATAGAGAACCCATCACTAACCTGACTGGAAATATGCTAGATTTAAGTGGGAAAGATGAGTGTCAAAGAGCATTTGATTTTTTTAAAAAAAGTCTAACAGTAGTTTCCCCTTATTAGTGCATCCATATTTAAACAAACAGTTATTTTTTTATACTGATGCTTCAGATAATGCTATAGGAGCATGCCTCACTCAACCATATGAAGAAGAAAAAAATTTAGGAATTCCCGGGGTTAAGAAAGAAAGACCAATTTATTTTTCTATCACACAAACTTTGTATTCTCAGAATAAATGGCCCAAATTTTAGAAAAAGAGGCATATGCTATTCACTATGCTCTTCAGAAACTTAATTATTATTTACATAAACGCCCAAATTTTATTAAATTTGAACTGACCACATTTCCCTTAAAATCTTTATTAGAAGCTGCAGTGCAAACAAAAAATACAGACATGGGCGTTGAATTTGCAGGGGTACAACGCAAAGATAGGTAAGTAGCCGGTAGGGACAACACCTGTGGGAGATTTATTATCCAGAATCCCGTATCCGAGACATCAGGAAACACTGAGGATGAGGGCGAACCCGAAATAGCCCCGCCGAAACTGGCAAGTAAATAATTAGATTCTGCCCTTTTAAGTAAAAGAAATTTTAGGAGTTCATCGTCGGATCAAGAATCTGAACCTATAGCGGAAAACCCCCATTTAATGCAATTTAATAAAGGAAGAACAAGAATTAGATCCGAAAGTTGTAGAAATAAAACAGAAATTGAACCCAAACGGGGAAAACAGGGTTTTAAAAAAAATTGTTAAATCCCTTTAAAGGGTGACGACAGTTATTTTTAAGTTTAATGAAAAAAAAGCGAACAAAATTGAGAAAATACATTCCAAAACATTTGGAAATTGAGATTCTAAAGGCATATCATGATTTAGAATGGCATCTTGGTCATGATAAGGTTTGTTTAAAAACATCATAATAAATATTATTG